>CAJNDT010001645.1:0-46849 GCA_905221615.1 Symbiodinium sp. CCMP2592 | reverse complement strand
AGTGCAACCGCATGGAGGGCCAGCTCGGACTGATTAGGATGTGCACGGGCAGCTTCGAGTGTGCACGTCTCAGACAGCCATTGGAGCAGGATTCTGCTGTTATAGGCCTTGTTTGTAAAATAGTATCCATGCGATTCCTTCTTCAGTCGTGTAAGCCGGAACCGCTTTTGGCTGCATGGAACTCCTTTGGTTTTCTTCCAAACCTTGAACTCTTGGAAAGCTTTATCCAGTTGTGCATCCTCTGATACAACAGCTGCATCACCCCATACACCAGCATCCATTAATGCCTTCATTGCTCCACCGTTCGCTGTAAGGGTGAGGCCCAGGTTGTTCACATGCATGCTACAGAACTTGACCATGGATATATCGAACCCACGGAGAAATGACAGAGGACCTCATGGATCACTGTCCAGTTATTAGAATAGAATACTTATAGTAGGTTGGTAGCAGGATTTAGACATGCAGTCCAAGTCACTCAAGCATCCAGGCCGAACTTTGTGAAGCAAAAAGTCTGCTGTTGTAGCAATCGTGGAAGCCCAGCCTGCAGACTCTCCAGTCTCGTAATATCGAAGCGGGGACTCATCAGAAGCTTCAGCCCCACAGAACAGGCAGCAGCATGTGCTTGTAGGAGTGTGAAGCAGCCGAAGTGTCCTTTCATGCCATTTCCAATCTCCCCGAAGTTCACAAGCAGCGAATGCCCGTCCGTGCGCCAGGAAATCCCCGGCCCGGGCCATCTTCGAAGATGACAAAGCTTCGCCCATTGGCCCACATTGTGGAAACTTGCCATCAAAGGCCACATTCGAACTCCAGGCAATGTGCTTCAGAATGGGGCTCAGGGTCGCAAGGTTTTCGTGAACCATGAACTCGTCCTTCATACAAAAAACCATAAAGTGTCCAAGCCTAACCTCTTTGGGTCGGAAAAGAGTTAAGGAGACAAACATGGCTGTCACCTTCTCCGAACCATCTGCTGACAGCTGGCATTCATCTCCATAAAGTGAGAACGGTATGTGGGAATGTCGGCACGGCTCGTTTGCATGTGTAGAAGGGTGACGAGTGGCAAAGGGAACACCGTGGCTGCACAGGTGTGCCCAGTATTCTTTGACCTTCTCCGGCGGGGTTTGCAATCCCAGCTCACAATGAACGTAGCTCAGAATCTCATGTATGTCTAGTACCGGTACCGTAGTTGAGGCCTGCTTCCATTCACCATCCGCATACTCCCAGACAGGAACTTTGACTGGTGTAGGCTCCTGCTCTAGACAGCGGGTGCTAACTACAGGGCTTAGGGGATTGCGGTTGTCGGGCCTGGGAGTTTAGGGTCTGGGGCTTGAAGGTTTACAGCTTCAGGGCTTGGGGTTATGGGGTGGTGTTTTGGGGATTAGGGGGGTTGGTGGTTTGTGGGTAGGTCAACCGTATTACTTGAAGGTGTACGGCTAGCTGTTGGGAAGCGCATGGGTTGGTGGGCAGCTATATATAGTTTTAACCTCTTTATGTTTTCTATGCCCCCTGCTATTTAATTTCTTGCTGGGCACCAGAGGAAGCTTCACAGTCTTGAAGAAGTCACGTGCAGCATTTCCAGGCTTGAACCGCATCAACGATTTAATAGTCTTGCCCTTGAAGAACTTCTGGGTGTCCTTGATCAGAACAGGCATGGCAAGGTATATTAGATATTGATCGAGCCAACAACAATGCAACATTGCACCCGAATCGATGTCCTGGAAACCAGCTTGGGCATCTTTCATAGCTGCATCAATACTGGAAGCCTGGGCTGAGGACATATTGCAGGCAGCATGCCTCCGAAATACATTGTGCCTTGACTGCACATTTGGAAGCCAAGGCTCTCCACTGGATATCTTGTTGTACATATGCTGCAGCAAGCCATCGGTATCCTTATCGACATCTTCACCTGGCATGTGCTTCGCAAATCCCTCCCAGTGCTTGGTTTCAGTGTTCAGGAAATAAATGTTGCGTTTCAGGGTCGAAGGATGTGGGTGGCCTTTTGTTGAGGGGCTCTGCTGGGTATTGTCAATATTGTGGTCCAGGGCTTCCAGTTGCAAAGATTTTTTTCACGGGCGAAGCTTCTCGTAAAACTCCACCAAAACTGGATCCCAGACTCAGCCTATGGCAGCATTAGATCTAGAATGCACTGCATACCTCCCATGGCACCTCAGCATCACAGCTCGTTGCAGCAGCAGGCTCTAGAGGGATTGTATCAGCATTGAAAGATCTGAGGTGCTCCGTGTACACAGCTCACATTGAGCAGCTGCCGGTGCTGCTACATCCGGGCCCCTGTGGCTGCCACCATGCACCTGGTACTCCTGATTTAGTATTATTATAGGGTGACAAAGAGTGATGAACTAACTACGTACACATATATATATATATATAGGGTTTAAGGGTTCAGGGTTTATGGGTTTTGAGTCCAGTAGTTACATGTTCAACTAGCATCACATCCCGCAGACTGCAACATCAAGAGTTTTCTGCTATGTACAAAGTGGCAGGCACAACAATCACAGTGGCCAAGGTTCACCCTGGCACAGCCTTGAAATGAAGAAAGCTGGCAAGTAAACATCATAGCATCTAGTCTAGAATCACAAGTATTACAAAGCTACATGCACAGCTACGGTTCACATTTCACATCACTTCTTAGTCGACTTGCCATTCACTTTGTTCCAGAACTCCTTGGTGATCTTATCAAACTTGTCACACGTTGTGGTCAGCTTGTCCACGGCGCTCGGCATGGATGCCACCTCTGCAGGTGAGATTGAGAACCAACAATATAGAGGCTAGCCACAATCTCAGTGGGGAGCCCGATGATTGCACTACAGACCAGATGCCATCTTAGACTAATCACTCTCTATTACGAAATTCCCGGAGGGGATACAGAGTAATGTCTTCAACGTATTCAAATCACTCGAAGTACTCCCAAAAAAGCCTGGTCACTCGACCAATCGGTGTTATATAATATTGTAGATAATTGAGCAACAATATATAGGGGTTTAGACATGGTTGGGCTACAAAGTTTATATATTGGGTACTTTATTATACAGCCAAGCAGATGAAAAACACTTGCACGAAAAGAGCCCGTATAATTGTAACCTTATTCTAAAACGATCACGGATCCTCCAATTCTGAAATCCTATAAACCCCAAACCGATCTCAACACCCACCTAAGGAAATTATTGGCCTCGGACTCATCCATCAATCGCTGCAGATCTGCTCTCTCCGTCCGGATGAGCGAGGCCTTCGGATCGATCAGATATGTGTCATAAGGTCGTGGGGTTTGGGAAACTTTAAGAATGTGTATATAGCTTGCACCTGGGCTTCGACATCGTCCTTCATGGCTTTCAGGAGTTTGTCACCCCTGGACCAAACAAAAAGGCAACGGTTTGATGACATGTATGGTTTTGCAAGATATCTGAGTCAAGCACACATTCTCTGACGATTCCACGTCCTGGCACTTTCGTACTGCTTGGAGCTTGTCCGTGGCTTTGTCCACTGCCTAGCACAGAGCATTGCAATTTAAGGGTTCGGGGCTCATGACTGTAAGGGTTTAGGGTTCTGGAAACTCAGGGGGAAGACTTATGAGGGATATGGGCTCCCACCTTCCTGGCCTTGCCTTTCATCTCCTTTGCATTCAGTGGCTTGTCTTCTCCATCGTCTCCGCCGGTTGGCTGTTTGGCCTGGCATTATATAATTGTTCAGGGCATTGGGGGGTTTAAGTAGGGTGTAGAGTGTAGGGTGGAAACCAAACACAAACAAGTGATGATTCAGTAGCCTTGGCTTTCCCTTTTGGCTTTGCTTTGCCCTTGGCTTTGGCACGGTTTTTCTTGTTGGGGGAGCTCTTGCTTTTCTTGCTCTTCTTGTTCTTCTTCGCACTCTTCGGCTGCTTGGGCTTTCCTTTCTTCTTTGGCTTCTTGCTCTCCTGCTCTTCCTCATCCTCCTCCTGACCATCCTCGTCACTGCTTTGGTCGGAGCTCGACTCGTCGAGATCGTTGTCCATCTCGAACGTGTGTTCCACTTCTTCCCCTTCGTAGTTTTCCTCGCTATCATCTACAACACATAGGTATTGCTTGAGATCTTCGCGATGAGGGCAATCAGGATGGTTCCTCACCTGTGTCTTGCACAGCTCCTTGTCATTCACCTTTGCATCTATGATGGCCTGTACCACCTCCTCGTCCTTGTACTTCTGCAGAAGGTCGGCCTTTGTCAGCCACCTTCGGAGTCCAACCTTCTTTTTCCCGGACTTGTTCTTCAAGGTAACCAAAAGCTTGGATGCGTTCCAGTTCTCGTTGGCCTGAAGCCAATGCTCGAACAAGAAGTTTCTCTGATCAGAATCCAGGTCTCTGTCAGCCAGCTTCCTCACTTCCTTCGGTGTCCGGCCACCTGAGCTACTTCTCGAGTGCTTCGACTCTCCCCTTCTCTCTTTTTCTCTCTCTATCCATCTCTCTCTCTCTCTCTATCTCTATCTCTCTCTCCTCTAGACTGAAACATATAGGAAGGTCTGCATACAATTCTCGTACAAGTAGGTTTCACTTCACAGCAGCGAAGTCCAGTGGCCTCGGCAGCCACTTGTAGGATTCTATATATATATATACACACATATGTATATACCCATACACAACTGGCTTGCCGAGGAGCTGGTGAGAGATCGACTGAATCTCATGTAGCGTGCATGGAGTTTCTTCTTCAGTGCAAGCTTTGCCTCCTGCTCCGGTGTCAATTCTTGCTTGCCTTTGGGATCTCCGTCCTTCTGCTCCTCTGCTTTGGTTGCCCCAGCCTTTTCGAGTTGCCTGTGACTCCTTCTTGTCCTTCTGTGCTTCGGTTGCCTGTGACTCCTTCTTGTCCTTCTGTGCTTCGGTTGCCTGTGACTCCTTCTTGTCCTTCTGTGCTTCGGTTGCCTGTGACTCCTTCTTGTCCTTCTGTGCTTCGGTTGCCTGTGACTCCTTCTTGTCCTTCTGTGCTGCGGTTGCCTGTGACTCCTTCTTTTCCTTGTCTGCTTCGGTTGCCTCTGACTCCTTCTTTTCTTTCTGTGCTTCGGTTGCCTGTGACTCCATCTTTTCCTTGTCTGCTTCGGTTGCCTGCGACTCCTTCTTTTTCTTGTCTGCTTCGGTTGCCTGCGACTCATCCTTTTCCTTTTGTGCCTCCTGTCCCTGCTGGGTCGGTGCTTCAGTTTCCTGTACGGGCATCGAACGGCTTTTCTTCAATCGGTCGATCTGAAAAACTACCTCAGCGAGTTCATCATCGCTGAGGCGGTCCACTGTGTGGCCTCGTTGCAAGATATCCTGAATTGATGCCCACTGCTCCTGCGGCGAACCTGTGCTCACATCCTTCTCAGGCTTCTTGAGGCTTGTGTCACCATGCTTGCGCTTGTTCTGGCCTGTTGTTGCAGGGGAGGTGGTTGGGGACGGCTGGGTAGCTGGAACAGAGGGCGAGGCCTTCAAAGGAGAGGTTGCTGGGGTTGCAGGCTGCGAAGACATCGTTGTGGCTCGCTTCAATGCATGTGCATTCTCAATGCTTTTTGGGCTTTTTGTTGTGCTGCCGGAGCGGGGCTGCGACTCAGTTTGCTTCTGCGGGGTCTGCTGGGTGCTTTGTGGGCCTGGGCTTTCAGCTTCTTTGCACCTGTCATCATCCTGGTGCTTGCTCCACCACCCAGGGGTAGAGCTCCAGCCCCAAGAACCCCAGCCCCACTGATCATCATTCCAAGCCGACCAAGCTACACCGTAGCCTGAGCCCCATGAATCATTCCCCTTCCAGTCCCATTCCTCCACTTGTGTCGAAGGAAACTTCGCAAGCTGCCGATACTCCAACGTGTCAGCCTCGGAGAAGCCTTGCTCACGATAGCCATCTTCAGCAGCCTCCGGCAGCAAGAGCTCTCGCATGGATGGAACAACATTTTGGATGTGTCGTATAGACTCAGGCTACGAAGCATGCAGTTATTAATCGGGGTATGTGTTTATAAAAACCCTCTACATGTATAATGTGCATGTATATGTTATGCATATTCATGTATATATGTATGTATGTATGTATGTATGTATGTATATGTATGTATGTATGTATGTATGTATGTATGTATGTATGTATGTATGTATGTATGTATGTATGTATGTATGTATGTAGTATACATATATATGTATAGGAACACATGCTATGTATATGTATGTATGCATATGTACATGCAAAAGCACTTCATGTTGCATGTCCGATCATTGGCTGTATGCTACATATATATATATATTGTCATGCCATAACCGATATAATATCTATACTAGTTAAATTATGTTATGTTATGCACATATATATGTATGTGTGGTCCCACACCAGGCCTCAGGCTCTTGAGCATTGAGCCCCCGCTGATCATCTTCCATGTGCACTTGATCCTGAGGCCACAGACATGGCTTTGCATTGGTTTTACCTAGAGGTTCAGTTCTATACACATACATGAGACCACATGGGCCGGGCCTGATCATTGTCTTCCTGTGGAGCATCAGTCTTTGCATCTTTGTCATCATCCTGTTGGGACCCAAGTTTAAGTATATCCTGCGTGCATGAAGAGTATCCAGATTACTCGGGAGCACCAGGCTTGCAAAAAACACTCAAGTGACATGCAATGCTCGGCCTCAGGATGGGATGCCTCTGGAGCTTCACTCATCCTTTCATCGATCCCAGCCTGGTGAAACTTCACTGCAAGCGAACTGCAAAAATACCCGACACCCTAACCCCAACCCTAGACCCTGGGCCCTAGACCCTAAACCCCGTAAACCCCCACCCAATATAAGGCCTTGTGTGGAAAGCCTCCGGTAGGTCAGATGTTTGTTTCCACCCTCCCCCCCAAAAAACAGCCACCCCTTTTCAACCCTGATGAGAATAAGTATACCTAGTTTGGCGACTTAGGGATAAGGTTTGGGGTCTAGGGAAGATATATAGTGGAACTTTGGAGAATCCCAGGTGCAGCCTGCCTGGCTGATGTCTGCAACTCCTGGAGCCGGACCCACGGCCTGCCAGGACAGGGCACATCATGCTAGTATAGATAGTAGTTATAGTTAGATCTAGATCGAGCACGAACATACATGAACACTCCCCTTGTGCTGGCCTGGTTCGACGTCGGCTTTGGGCTTGGCTTCTTCTCTCGCTTGACGGGTCGTCGGCCCGGTGTGGGCAGCTCTCGCTTCAAAGGCTGCGTTGAGGGCTTGGCAGTCTGCGGCACCTCCGGTTCCTCGATCGGTGGGCCCTGGTTCAAGGCCTTTGCCCTCAGGGCTTTTGCACGTGCAAGAGCTTCACTCACTGCCGAGGCCATGATGGAGGGGCCGGGCTTTCCTAGACTTAGCTAAGTACACTGTACATTATATTGCAGATGATCCACAAATCAACATAAGTGCAACTGCAGAGCATGGTAAGGATTCCTTCCCAAAGGTCCTAGATCAAGGAGCCAATCAATGGTCATAAAAGACACTCACGACAACTCACGCTAAAGTCACGCTTTGCTCACGGTTTTCCGGGGTGGTTGCACACAGCCTATGACTGTGGCTATATAAGCACTCACGCCCACTCACGCTCCACTCACGCTTTACTCACGCTGTGGTGCGTGTCCAATTGCGCTTGGATTCTTCTGCTCAGAGCAGCATATTCTGCTCCAGAACAACAACTAATTAGGCCTGAGGCCCAAAGATCATCTGTGAACTTCGCTGAATTAAAGGAGCCCTCATGGAATTAAATGTCACAGCCACACTTTAAGTGTGCAGAACACCTATAAGCTAGTACTCACAGGCGAGACAGCGGCTTGAAACGCCCTGCTTGCTCCTCCTGCCGCAGGAATTGAAGAACCTCTCCGAGTTCGGCGTGCACCCAATCCAGTGGCTTCGGGACCTGGCGGCAAGCACTTGAAACACAATTGGTTTAAGTTGTACCACCCCACTGCGCCAATAGATCCTGCCTTTGGGCCGGCAGCAAGGAGATCCCGACCATCTTGCAGCCACTGCACGATCTTGTGTCCAGATTTCTCCTTTGATTAAGTTCATGTTGTGGCACTGCAACAGCATATAGCAACTCATGCTGCCCAGATTCAACGAACTGCATGTGTAGCTTCAGGACCTTGTTGCAAAACTTCTGCGGGTACTCAGCAGTTCGCTTTAGCTTGGGCCCACCGGTCCTTGGGAGAGCCAGCAGGGATCCAGGTTTTATCAGAAAGGACTCATTATATAAGCTACGATGATGAGCTCGGCCCCCTGCACCACCGTCTTCCCATACTTGTTCTTTCGTCTATAAGACACACCATTCGAGGTCAAGCCCAGCCGAAGCCGCCGTTTGTGCGTCAGCTTCTTGAAGAGCTTGGAAACCCCACCCCTCAGTAACAACTCACACCTGCAGCTGACAAGGCCCCAGCCCAGTCGAATGTTACATAATTTCAGCAGGGAGACAGTGTCCCAAAGGCCAGGGAGCCCTTGGGGCTGAAGTGGCCCCAGGAACCAAGCCAGCTTAGATGGACAGGAGGCACAGAGAGAGAGAGAGAGAGAGAGAGAGAGACAGAGAGAGAGAGAGAGAGAGAGAGAGAGAGAGAGAGAGAGACCCAAAACGGAGCCACGAGAAGAGAGACCACAACAACAACAACAACAACAGGCGTTCCCAAAACGGAGCCACGAGAAGAGAGACCACAACAACAACAGGCGTTCCCAAAACGGAGCCACGAGAAGAGAGAGGGAGAGGGAGAGGGAGAGGGAGACGGAGAGGGAGAGGGAAACAAAGGAGAGGCACAAGCACTGCACATGTGTATTGCATGCATCCTGGGGCAACGGCAAGAATGTACGATGGATTGGCATGAACCGTTTCAAAGTCTCGAAGACGTGCCTCATATATGGTGACCACTCCAAGAGTGACGATGCCGGCTGTTCCAGCATAAAGAAGGTTTGGCGGACCGTCATCAAGAGCAGGATGAGGAATACCCTGGCACAGATCCTTATTGGTGGCAGCATGGTCTGAAACATAGCTATGGAAGGGAGGGAGGGAGTGACAGAGAGATACATACACATAGAGAGAAGCAGAGAGAGAGAGAGAGAGAGAGAGAGAGAGGAGAGAGAGAGAGAGAGAGAGAGAGAGAGAGAGAGAGAGAGAGAGAGAGAGAGAGAGAGGGTAACGGGCAGCTACCCCATATCAACGTATAGGGTATTGTTCCAAGCAACTTGTTCGAAGTGCGAACATACTCCAGCTCTTCATTTCCTAATGGCTCGTCTCTGCTGCGACCAGAAGTTGCTGCATTCATGAAGACATAGCTGTTGCATGGAACACCAATGGTGGCCATGCCGACTTGGGCTTTCAATTTCAAGGCCGAGCGAATCGCAGAGATGAATCCTAACCTCAGTTAGGTCAAATGATCATGATCATAGTAGAGGAATTGGTATTATTCGGGCTTCATGGCTTTTTCTGAACATAGGCTTCTAGATCTGCGCTTTGGAGGTTTGGGGTTCTAGGGTTTGGTTGGGGCTGAATTCGGGGCTTAGGGGAGTTGTTCCGACTCTTGTTGATCTGAGTACGAGCCACTTCCACTAGAATGAGTTCTCGGGGTTGGGGTCTAGGTATAGTTAATATAAGAATGTGAGCTTTGGGTCAGAGCTGCGAGAACAGTAAAAGCTTCGTAATCCAAGGTGAGCAGCGTGGTGCAGATATCATCGCTTGGCCGGGACGACGAATCCATATAGTCCCTGAGTTGCATGCAAGTCTGTGCAACTGCACAGGTGGATGCTATCCATGTTGCTAATGAGACACGAGCGAAGCCCTGACAGGCCTGCAGCACGACCAGGCATACACACACCATATACATGAACCTACTACATGACAACACAGTACGTTACATGGACACTCCACCAGGCCCCCTGCAGTACTGCCGCTGCATATTTCTCACTCCACTGAACATGTCGTAGTGAACCAAATCCTGAGGAGCAATACGGTCTATTAGTTTGCAAATGATAGGCGGTGCGACTCTCATGAGTAGTTGAGTGCCCAGCTCTGAATGACATGTCGGGTGGGCTGTTCTGCACAATGTAATCGCAGCAATGAATCCTGCAGTCTTTATATCCTACATGTCTGAGATCTTACCAGACTACAGCAAGCTGGAAGTTGAGTGGCTGGCAGCACACTGTGACAACCCATCAGCGTCAAGGTGGCGATTGCTGATGCCGAGAGAGACAGCGGTGACTTCTTCATGGGATCCATGGCTGCAGACGTACTGTGCAATCTAATCTAACATGCAGACATAGACACACGCACACACACACACCTCAGGTCGATGGCAGGATTCAGGACTCGTCACACCCGTTTCGGAGTTATTACATGTTTGTTCATGTACACACATAGACCCCCTGTCTGTAGAAAGTACGTAGCTCGCCTCTGGTAGCCGGCAGCAGTTTCAATGGAGACTTCGCATGATCGCAATGCCCATGGTGAATATGCACAATCATTGTAACTCACGGAATTGACCGTTGCTGTTCTTTTGCAGTCGGAGCAGCACAGATCACATCCCAAGTCACACGTGTGACACGAGGTAGCATCACGTCCACGTAGGTTTCAACCATCCTGCAATCTTTTTGGCAATCATGTACCTTGGCTCCATGATCGAGACATTATAATTGACAAATCAACTTACAAACAACCGAGAAGCTGCCGTTGAAGTGACCCTTGGTCACCCTTCACCCAAGTGATGGACACTCCGTCTTGCTTGTTAGCCTTGGATTGGCAGTTCCCCAAAACCACAGATCCAGAGCAACATGCATGAACCAATGCGAAGCTGCAAACATCACCATAAGACCCTGATTGCACCTGGTACTGCAGCTTGTGGAATTTATTCACAGCCTCGAGCGTTGTCTTATCCACACCATTGACCAGGAAGCTGCCACCCAGCCTGAGCATTGCCAAGCCAGAATTATAAACATCCGGAGTAGGGTCATTCGAACATACTTATAACTAGAGCAGAAGGAACAAACACCAAAGGCAGTGTAGATGGAAGCATGCAGACAGATCGGCCAACAATGCAGGCAGGGAGCAAGACATTGATGCTGGTGCGTGGAGAATTATACAGCTGCTTCACCTTCACGGACGGCTTCAGCGTGTAGCTCCTTGGCCAAGCACAACTGCCGAATCTGAGCTAGACTAGAGTCCTTGACACTACCTAGCACACACGATAAACATAATCAAAAGCCTGAGGGCGTGCAGTCGGCCAATCTTTCCGGGGGTGGCACCACAATCGAGCGGTCGATCTTGGCCAGCATTCTCAGGTCGTCCAGAATGGTCTCCTTCTTTTCCTGTGAATATATCATGATTGAGCATGAAGAAGCATTCGAAATTCATTCTGCAGTTGCATTACATAATGGAACCGTCCTCCACTTTCTGGCGGGTCAGTGGCATCTCATCCTTGCTTGTATACTTCTTCTTCCCAGTCTTCTTCTCGGCAACCTCTGGTGTCCATCCAGTGGAGATGCTCCCAGACTTGACCTGTTCGAGCAGGAAAGAGCACATAGATTTAAAATTAGGTAATCATGGATCACAAGAGGATAGCCTTGTCGAGCAAGCTTGAAATTGGCTCTCGAGCCTCCTCGGACTCCTCCTGAAGATCCTTGCTCCCTGAGGCCTTGGATGGCTCCTTGCACTTACTCCTTTTGCGCCGTCGCTTGGGCTCAGCCTCTTCTCGGCTCTCCTCTTCTAGTTTCTTTCGGGCCTCTTTCGCCTCGCGATTCGCGCTTCGCATGATCTCGCGAGCCCGGCTTCTCCGTAGAGGGGTCAGCCATGACAACGATGGCACATCCTCCTGGTCCTGCAGCGACCCCCTAAAACATATAATTGGTTTGATACAAGGATGCACCTGCGATGTCGACCCATATCCCCCATGAGCACATATCTTGCACTGATTATTGTCCTCCTGCGGTGCCGCTGCCTCACTCTCAGCATCTGAGAAGGCCAACCTTTTCTTGCAGTCGGGACTTCCAGCAGGCAGCGATCCTTCAGCTGTCCTGGACAGGCTCGCAAAATGGTCAAATTCAAATAATAACAAGTATATATATCTATTCCAGCCTCTTCTTCTTCTTCTTCCTGCTGCTCTCTTGCCTGATGTCATCCTTGGCCTTTGCATCTTCTTCTTCCAAGGCTACAGCTTCAGGATCCTTTTCACCCTCGCACTCATCCTCATCGCCCTCCTTTGCCTTGGCCTTGGCCTTGGCCTTTCCTTTTCCCTTTGCCTTTGCCTTTGCCTTTGCTTTTGCTTTTGCCTTTGTCTCTTTGGCAGCTTCCTTCTCGTTCCTGATATTCTCACGAAGCTTCCTTTGCGCCTGCCCGAAATTATCTCTCTCTCTCTCTCTCTCTCTCTCTCTCTCTCTCTCTCTCTCTCTCTCTCTCTCTCTCTCTCTCTCTCTCTCTCTCTCTCTCTCTGGCTTTGGCTTTCTCTCTCTCTCACTCATCACGAACATGACCTGGCCTGGAGCACATCATCAGCGGATCCTGATCCGGACAGATCCTTGCACAAAGCCTCCACCTGCCCGAGCATGCCCTCTGGCACCTTGGGCAACTCCTTGAACAAAGGCTTCTTGAGCTGCTCTTGGTCGTCATTGCCACCCTGACAAACAAAACAACACCAGAGGGATGCCATAAATACAAGTATGTATGTATTTCTGAACTGAATAGTTTGCTGCGTGAGTATGGCTGCAGACTCTGTGTAACATGACTAACCCACACTACAGAATAGTTTAAACATGTATCTACATAGAAACAAATACGAATCTAAGGTATGAGCTCAGGGATATGTGAGTGCAGTCCTCATTCGCTGCTTCCTGAGCAGCCTTCTCGGAAGTTGGGACGATCACCTTTCCAGGGCTGGGCTTCCCATCCTTCGTCATGGATTCCTCAGCAGCCTTCTTGGGAGATTTAGTTGGGACGATCACCATTCAAAGGCTGGGCTTCTCATCCTTCGTTGTGGCTTTCTCAGCAGCCTTCTCGGGAGATCTGGTTGGGACAAGCACCGGCTGCTTGGGGATCTCTTGGGCCTTCCTGCTGCTGGGTTTGGGCTTTACAATGTCCTCTTCCCATGCATCGTGCCCGGGTCTTGGGATATCCTCTGCCCCAAGATATAAATCCTCATCATCCTGTTCCACTGGGGGCATTGCGGGGGGCTGGTTGGGGATCTCCTGTTCCTTTCCTTTCCGGTGCTTGGGCCTTGGCAATAGCTTCCGCTGTCCACTCACTGGGGTCTCCTCTTCCCTTTCTGGTGTTCCGCCTTTTGATGAAAGAGCCTGCAACAACTCACAAAAACACACCCACAAACTAGTGCGGGCCAGCATCTCTGAATTGAACCTCCACACTTGTCAAGCTCGCACTTCGAGTAGGCCGGATGTGCCCAACCTGCCATTGAAATTTCAAGGACTCCAGGGTATTTAGTCATGTTGAATTGGATTTGCCGATAATGTCCCGGCCTTACGTAGTGAAGGCTTCACCCAAGGCTGCCCCTTCCAGGAGTACTAGAAATAATCAGTATATATATATATATATGTGCTCATTCAAGAAAAGCATGCTGTCCTCATCCACCGACTGGCCGCCTTCATGATGAGGATTGTCTTCCTGAAAAGCATAAGGGGCTGAAGGCTTCATGGGTATTACAAATAATTATTACAGGGTTTGGGTTCAGGGTATTTTTCATAGGGCCATAGAAGATAAAGAGGAGAGAATCGGAGAGAGAGAGAGAGAGAGAGAGAGAGAGAGAGAGAGAGAGAGAGTCACAGTCTCTTGACCCGTCCTCTTCGGAGGAGTCGGGCACACACACCGGCTGCTGATGCATCTGCACATAGATGACATCATCATCCTCATCAGATTCTTCCTTCTCTTTCTCACTCTCTTTCGAAGCTTTCGAAGGCTCCTGACAAGGTCGCATCGGAATCAAGTGCAATGTACAGGTCCACATGGAATGGAGTCCTTGGAGCCCCTGAGCTCGTTGACAATCTGCTTCAGGTTCGCCATTTTCTCATGCCCCGACCTGGTCAGCAGAACCAATCATGTACCCTGAGAAACTGCAACCTCGCCTTGTACCTTTGTTGGACCTGGCACGTCGTACCACATACGATGCCATTGCTCTGTGCAGGTTTCCTTCTGTCAGAGCCCAAGCCTGGCACAGGGGCCAGTGCATAACCAATATAAACCATGAGGCAAGAGTTGCGCCTCCAAGTCACGGACTGACATCTTCTGAGATACTATCTTGTTCGGCTTGGCAACAGAAACCAATGCAGCCTGCAGGCTTCAGAAACAATCGGGTTCATTGTTCAATGACATGATGAGCAGCCTGGGTCTCCTTCGCTGTCGGCAGGCAGGCCCCAACCAAGGCCACAAAATTGATTAAGAACTCATAGTTGATATCCTGCTCGACCTGATCAGGTATAACGGGGCTTCGAAATGGTGTGATTGATCAGTATATGGCCTCCAGCTCATTCACAGCATTCCCAGCCAAGCTCACAAAAGAGAAGTTCACGGGAACCTGCAAACAGATGAGCCGAAACTCCAGATTGCAAAGCCCTGGCTGAAATCCTACCTTCGATCGCTTCAAGCATCTTTCCAACTTGCGAGGGCCGATGCCCGATTCTTGGGCGATTTGTCGCAATCGCCCATCCACATAATCTTGGCTTCCGAGCAGGGCGGAATAGAATTCCTGTGAGGGTGGGATGCGGGTGTTTTCAGATTTTGGTGTAGGGTTGGGCGCCGGGACTCAGGGACCATCATTTAACTGACTGGCCTTCAAGATCAAAACCGTTTCCTCATTCGGCTTCGAACTTGGCATGGCGACCCAGCTGCAGGAAAAGCAAGACCCCAATTATAATAACCCAAGCTTCGACAGCCTAGCACCTAACACAACAGCCAGAAGCTGCCCTACCTAGCCCTAGCTCGGCTCGATATCCAAACTTATACCTAACTTGTATGATATACGAGCTTTGCTGGACCCGGAAGACTTGGAGACGGTTCCCATGGCCTTCAAGCAGTCGGCAGGGCTGTTCTTTGAGTGGCAGTCGTGTGCTTGATCTAGTAGTGGGCCTAGTGGGGGACCCGCTCCTGCAAGCAGGTGTTGCGCGTGCCGTCCAAGACCTCGAATGCTTATGAGAAGAATCCCCTCCCCGCAGAGCTGGACCTCACGGAAGAAGTGCCTCTGAGTCATTTTTCAAGGGCTCCTTGCGTCTGTCGTGAGCTCCTCCATCAAGCATCGGCGGGTCGGCTCATCGACCTGTCCCCAAACGGCCTGGACTTTGCTTTGCAAGCGATTCACATGCGTATCTTCACCATCCTGGTGTGCCGAACTGATGAGCATGCAACGGCTGCTTGTCTCAGGAATTACGAGGGGGAGTTGATGCATGGATCAGTTTTCTGTTGCAGGGTCGGTGTCTGTTATCAATGCAGCAGGTTCTGAAGGAGAAGCTCCAGAGCATGGTTGCTCGAATGATGGACGATCCTGGCAATGAAAGGTTCTTCGTCAGCAATGCCACTCTCGGCATTGAGGCGGAGGAGGATTCGCAGCCTGATGAAGGCAACGGCAATGGTGCAGATGAGAATGAGGAGGCCGCCGCAGGGCACGATGGCGATGACGGCGAGAATGCAGGAGAACGCTCGCCTGGCCTGGTGTCTGTAGCCGGATGATCGACGGGATTTCCGTTGCGGTGCTGGCCGTGATTTTAATTTTGGCATGATGGTGCTGTATGGACCCATGATGGCCAGTCTCTGTCTTAGCAGTTGGGCCACTGAAGAGGGCAGCCAGTCAGACACTCTAGCTGAGACTCTAGCTCACTTTTTCCGGGTCTTGATGATATTGACCAAAGCTTAAGACACAATCGATGCGTTGAAGGTGGCTGGCTGACGTTACATTTTCTCTTCTGGTCGCAGAGGACCGCAGTGAAGCGACGGACCAGTGGGGCGACAAAAGAAGAGGTAGTGAGCAAGCGTTGAGTGTGCAGCTCGTTGGAGTAGGAGCTCGGCCGTGCATCCGAATGTGATTCCTTTGACTGTAACTGCATTACCGTGCCTCCCAGGTCCATCGACGTTGATGGCTGATCTCCGGCCGGGTGCTTGGCTGTGAACAGTACTGAGCACTGGATGATGCTGACGAGCAAGATTGACCCACTGAACCACGTAACATGATGATGCTTTAGCAGACAGGGTCAACTCGGATAGGGAGATTTGAGCGTTGGCCGCAGGAGGCGACCTTTTGCCGGCCGGTCACGACTCGAAGGCTGGCATCTCTCTCATTTGCGTGCTGGCAGCCCGACATTTGAATCACGTTATTGCTTATCAGCAACAAGACCGTTGTTTGAGCGAAGTCTGCCTTGCAGGCATTTTGCCCGATAGGTTACCGGTATGCGTGCGGCATGGATAGCTTGATATGAACCTGCTATTCTCATTCGTTGTCTGAGAGTTTGGACAAGATAAGTCAGTGAAGCATAAGCTCTATCATATCGCGAGAGGCTTCATAGGCCATGCCGGAATTCTTTGGCGGGAGCAGTGGCTCGAGTGCGGCGCCTGCTGAGGGCACGCGGCCTGCTGCTAAAAAGCGGTCAGCCAAGACGGCTGTCGGTGAAGCTGAGGAGGGGTGCGCATGAAAGATCAGATTATTGGCAAGGGCTTGGGGTCTGGGGACGTTCCCCAAATCAAGGTCCAGAATGATGGATCAGCTCTTCTTGAGCAGCGAGTTCTTGCTCTTGGGGTTTGTTGTGTTCGTGGGCAGGGAACATATTATTCAGGATGAGGTATGGAATTAACAAAATAAACATTGTTACGAGTGAAGCATTGTTTGGGTCTGCCGGCCTTTATAATTATGCAAGGTCCTCACTCTATTGCAAAGTTGCTTTGTCGGTTGCCGGTCATTTCTTGGGTTTAAGCCAATGACAATGCCAAACAGCCACGAGTTGCCGGGTTCCCCTCGCATGGTTTCGACCGTTTCAGGTTTTGAGCCCCCATACAAGTCCAACCCATTGTGTAAGAGTTACGGGTGTCAGCCAAATTTTTCTTTACATTCCGATGCCCCGAGGATGTGGAGTGCCAGAGGCGGCCACGTGTAGTGGGCTCGTGTGCAGCCGTGGGCAATGCGTGGGCGAATTTGACTCGCGGAGAGTGCGGATTGCCAGAGCCACGCGAAGCTGAACATGCAAGGGCTTGCCAGCAGAAGCACGGCTCTGTTCCCTGGCAGGGGTCTTTTGCTACGAAGTCGTTCAATAGTATGAGGGTCGCTTCGTCGAAGTTGTTGTTGGGATGATGGGGTGCTGAGGTGCAGGCGGCCCTTGCAGCATGCAACCACTGTAGGTGGTTGAAGCACAAGAAAGAGTGGCGCTCGCGGTGCATTTACACGTTGGGCGATGGCTCGACAATGAGCTGGCTACAAGAGAATGAGCATGCTCGGGCATTTGGTTTATATTGCTCGGCTTGCAGGGCTCACAACCCGCGAGGCACATCACCATATATTGTGGGATCCAAGGGAGCAGTGCAGCCGCTTGTCAGAATGACTGTCTAGGAAATAGGCTTCTGAACTTCTGAACGAACATTCGGGTTGTTTCCGGATGCTGTAGCAGAGGCCGGGCAAGCGAGCCACTTTACAGATCTGTGACCTTGTTGATCATGCCACTACCCCTGGCCACTGTGCTGCTGTGCAAGCATTGGTCGGGGGCAAGCAGGAGGAGGAGACAAAGAACGAGGCCGCCCTAGGCCTCCCGACTTTGGCTCAGTTCAAACTGAGCAGAGAGGTGGCTGGAAGAGAAACTTGGGAGCATTGTCAATGTTTGTATTTTGTAGTCGAGCTGACCAAGATTCCGCAGGGTTTTGTTAGTTTTGATGTAGACCGCATTGGGCATATGTCTAGGTACCAGCGCAGATGCCGGCTTGCAGGAAGGTCTGACGAGGCGAATTTCCCTGCGCAGCGAGCAAGTGCACAGCAACACTTTCAGAATATCAAGGCCATGGCAAGCCAAGCCTTTATAGACGACCAGGAATTGCTCAAGAGCGTGATCGCGATTGGCTGGGCGGAGGATGATTGTCAAGGGTTCAAAATCATTCGTATCAGAATGGTCACGAAAGACCTTCAAGTTGTAACGCGACTGTTCGACTTGAGCCGTTCAGCTCACAAGAAGGCGGTCCAGAAAGTCGAGCACGCGAAGGCAGCCATACATCAGGTTTTTCCCGAGCCGGAGCTGGAGAAGCGCTTCTGCAACTTGGTGAAGGCAGGATTATGTCGGCTTTGCGTGAGGATTCGGATAATAGTCTGCCAGCCGTGTTCCGGCATCCCTGGTATCAGGTGTTCACCACTGACGGTGAACCAGCCGAGCTGGCCGCAGCGGCCATATCGCACCCGACCATTTTCCCGCAATTGCGGGCAGTGTGGAGGTGCTTGTTGCACTCTGCGCAACGCTCTCAAGAGAATGCGATCAAGTCGTGCGACCGCGCGGCGCACCTCATGAGCGAGCTGATCAACAGGTTCAGTGATTCCAGTGGTGCCGGAGGTCTTGCCCGAGCACTCCACAATTCACCGTTGCTTCGGTCCAAGTTTCAGGCCGTCGAGGCACGCGACCTCGACGCATTGGGGACCCTCGCGAGCCCCGGCAGCTTTGGCAGACCATTGCTAGTAGAATACATAATTAATAATAATAATAAGTGCTTTTCGTGCAGTACCTGTAAGGCAAGCGTCGAGGTCGTTAACCTTTGCCCAACAGCGCTTTACAACAATAACGGAGGCCTTCCGGCTGGTGACCCTGCGTTGCAACACGGTTATATCTTTCCTGAGCGAGCTTCGCGCTGCGAGAGGCGCCCATGCTGCCTGGGCGGCAAGATTGTTAGACGAGGTTCCTCGGCGAAACGTTTAAAGTTTGGCAAACTGCAAATATAAGGAGCTTACATAGTCTATGGTACATTTATCTATAGAGAGAGAGAGAGAGAGAGAGTGTGTGTGTGTCCATTCACATATAATTGTATATTATATACCAGTCCATGGGCCTAGACCTTGTCAACCGACAACCTCATTCTCTGCGCCTTGCTTTCCGAATGGTCGTCGACTACCAGTGCGTTCATCCATTCGTGGGACAACAGCGGCAGAGACCGGGGAGGGCGTGCAAAGGCGGCCCGGAATGAGGTGTCTCAGATCGCTTTCATGTCGCGCGGCGTGCGGTTGCTCAAGCAGGACGGGTTCATTGTACTGGTGCTGTTGAATAATTCCTATGCTGTGCGACGCAGGAACTTGCGAAGCTCTTTGAGTTCAGTGGCCCGAACAGCTCCACCCCGCCCTTGGTGTTGGACTTGGAGCGCTACAGTTCTGGCTTCGTGGCCCTGCTACAGAAAGCTCTGGTGAAGCGTGCCTTGTTTGCTTATCCTTGCTACGATGATGTTAAGTTGTGTGGTTCGGGCTTTGTGGGAGTATAACGGCAGCTGCTACCTCGTCGGCAGGAGACCCAACAGGCAGCTGTGCCATCGTGGGTGACGGGGAGCTGCTCTTCCATCGCGCAGGTGCACATGATCGGTGTTGTGCGGAGCATTGTCTAGCATGACTTCGAACCTTTACTTTTCTTTTGAACAGGACTTTCCGCTCGCGAGTTCAAACAAGCAGTGGTCAAACAGCTTGGGTGCATTCGCAATTTGACCGACGTCTTTCTTCGATCCATCGCCGCGGAACACCAAGCCGGGATCGGCGAATGCTTTGGTGCACTGGATATAGAGAAGGGCGCGGCAGCCAGGCATCAGCAATTTCTCGTTCAATATGCTTGTGACCAGGGAGAAGACTCTTTCATTTGTCTGCGGTGCGGAGGCCTGCTCTGCTTGAACCCCTCGCGAAACTACTCGGATCTTCTGCCGCGACCTGAGTGCATTACGCTTCAGCGGGTCAGTAAAGACGATAATGCCTCTGTCAAGGGCAGCGAGCTCGCCAAAGAGATCAATGCTGTGCGGCCGACGTGCGAGCAGCTCATACAGCTTCAGCCTGAGCATCCCAGACCGTCTAACGGTTGGATAGCAGTAGCATGAGTCCCAGATCTTGATCCTGTGTGTTGAAAATTCCGTAATGACGAGTTTTGGTTTTTGGAATGCATCGTCTGCTTCCTCCTATATTAATACTCTTACAGATAGGATGGTGAGAAGTCAAATGCATCAGATCTTTGTAGATTATGCAGATGTTGGTAAGGTCGGGCATTTCATCTCCTCTGGAGTATTGGGCGGAAGCCTTGAAACACTGGGGAAAACGAGTGCCAGTGCTTCGCGAGGCTGTTCTGACCTCGGTTAGAGATTGCGAGATGTATCGACATGGGTTTGGCCAATCATTCTATATTGATCGATCTGTCTTCCGAGGTCGTTGTGATGCTCTGCATGTTCGAGGGGACGGGGCTGTTGGAGCAGAACTTATCATCATTCAGAGCAATGCACCATGACCAGAAGCGCAACACGTCCCCGGACACCCTTCGTTGCCTTCTGAAGGTGATGGTTGATTGTGACCCCGTGGTGACATTCAACATCTTGACAAAGGAGTATAAGCTCACTGATTTTGGGATTCGCGCTTACAACAGGTACCGCTCCTTGTTCGGTGCAGCCAGAAATGCGCCAGCCTCCTTGTTGCCCCGTAGGACTATGAACCGTCGATGTTCTTCGACGGGACTTGCAGCTTTGAAACGCCTGCAAGCGCAACAGAAGGCAGACGCCGTCCCCAAGGAGTTGCCGCTGGAGGAAGCGAAATCCTTGAAGCGTGCCCTGGACACGTCTGCTGAGGAACATTCCACGAAGCGGCAGAAGAAGATGGTGGTTGCTTTGGCAGAGCGAGTGACCGCCAAATTGGCCTTGGTTTCGCCGGCCACTTTTGCGAAGGATGCACGTGAGCGCTTACAGAAGCTGCAGCTTCAGGATGAAGAGGAGTTCAAGAAATTGGACGGCATGCAGTTGCGGGAGCTGAAAACGGCTGAGATTCTTGGGGATGCACAGAATGGCCTGGCCGTTTGCATTATCAGCAAGAATGAGATTCCCAATGCAGACAAGATCGTCAAAGACAAGGCAAAGGCGTTGTCTCAGCTTTGTGGGCTGCGTGTTTGTCATTTGACAAGCAGCAGTCTAGTGGCAAGGTGTTTGCGGGCAAAGTTTGTTATTTTTCTTGCAACCTCGAAGGAGGCAGAGGCAGGCTTGATTTATCATGGCAGTGAAAGTCATCAAGGTCTCGATCTCGGGGCTTGCGTCAGCCGGCTGGTGGGAGGATTCGTAGCGGGGCCGGCTTGGATGGCAGAGTGCCTTCGTCGTGGACAGCTTTTGACTCCCTTGCTTCGTTTGAGCCCGGCTGCAAAAATTCAAAGGCAGGGGTGGGATTCTGTGACAGTTTGCCACAACAAGTTGCAATTCTCAAGCTACTTTCTGCTATTGAGAGCGATGAACTGGGATTTCGGCACTGGATCATTCGATCCAGCAGAGAAGCGCTGACACTAGCTACGACTTTATTCATATGTTAATGACCTTCCGTGGCTTTGTAAACCCTAAGCCTAGGACCTGTAAACTTATGCACTCTATCCGAATCAAGGTCCCGAAAAGCTTCTTGGTGGGTGGTGGGAGATTCGTATAAGCCCGCTGCTGGTGATGAAAAACTTCCTGGAAAGATCATCTCGTACAAGCAGTTCCTCCATCTGATCACGACGCATCTTTGTCATAATTGCTTTGGAGCTGTTACTTGTGTGGTGCGAGTTTCCGGTTCTCGATGATGGTTCGTGGCAATGCAACTTAGGTGGGGATGAGTGGCAGTCTGTGCTTTGCTGCGCTGGCCCGGTTGATGTGCAACATAGTCATAAACAAATATGCTACACGTAGAATGAACTGTCCGGGTCAGTGCTGCTGAAAAGATCCGGAATGCTTGGGGCTTGGCCTCGCGGTTCGAAAAGAAACACGGCGAGCTGTTTGCGTGCTGCTTGAGTTAAGTGCATGGAAAATCCGCCCAGCCGAATTTTAAATAGCTATCATTTCGGAAAGATCTTGCTTGCAGGCAGACGAGCGCCGCGCTGGAATCTTGAGCATATTTGCAGATGGAAAAAAGATTGGCTCTCTTTCCGTGCAAGCCTCTCTTGAAGATGAGCCTGTTATACTTTTGAAGATGATCCTGCTGAGCATATATTCAGACCCCCAGGCCCCGGCAAGGAAAAAGGGCACCCTTATCAGGGAGAGCCCACTCAAGAACCAAGTTGAAGAAGGTTGACTGGATTTCGCGGCTCCTTTTCTGGGGCCGCGAGACGGCCCCATTTTTGGGGTCGCAAGTTTGATTCCTGCACCCACAGCGGCTGAATCTCGTCAGCTGCGCATGTCATTGATTGTATTGACTTTGGGGAGCGTCTGGTGGAGGACCGTTTGGAAGGTCGGAACTTGTCCAAAGCAGCTGTGTTGCTCGCCCTTAATAGTGCTGCAGCCAGCGGAATGCAACTGTGGAGGGCCGACCTCGCGAAGCCAGAATTGCTTGTGTTTTGCGGGCCTTAAAATGGGGTCGCCCGACAGCCCCATAACTGTGCAGCTTTGAGATCGTACAAAGACAGGGAATTTTTGCCAGAGGTGACTCTAGCATTTCTGAACAGAGCAGATCAAGCCATGCAGAGTTATGGTATCGAGAAGGTGGGCCGGAACAGATCATACAAGAGCGGCGGAATTTTCTGGAAGGTATCTCCACCAGATCTGAACAGGACTTCTTGAGCTGTGTAGAGTTATGGTATCGAGAGGTGTGGCTGACGGTTCGGAATTTGTGCACGGTGCTTAACTCCAAAACCCCTCATGCACGACATGGGCTCACCTGGCTCTCGCCAGATTTTTTTTGCTCTTTTAGCAGAGACCCATTTGCAACATTCTTTGCCTCTGCCTTGCTTCTGATTGCATTTGCTGTTGCTAGACCAGTGGTTGCGTTCCCTCAAAAGACCGAACTGCACTTTTCGCTGTTCTCGGGATTGCACCTCTGCTTCAATTTCTTTTTGCTCTCTGAGTCAGTTCCATCGTCAAATCGAGTCTTTTTTTGCTTCATGGTTGCGTGTGTCTTTGCGCAGGATGGTTGCATCCGCTGTCACAAACCGACAAAAAAAAGATCGCTCGCAGCAGGCGCTCCAACCGACTTTGTTGCTCAGCAAATCCACATCTCTGCGCAACACAGACCCGTGCCGCTGCCGCCCCCGCAACACAGGTTTTTTCGGTCTGCCTCAAATGGAAGAACTGCTTTTAAATCAGGTCAGTGACCGCACTCGTTTTGTCTCGTTTCGTTTTGCTTCGAATGTTTTTAGCTCAAGAAAAAGATCGAGTGCTGCGCACTCTGTTTTTCTTGTTAGTGGACTTCTGAGAGCTGTGAAGCGCCACGGCCTCGCCTGTGCAAGGTTGGAGTTGAGAGTTCTCCCAGAAGGTACCTGTGCCTGAGAAAGCATCGACTTTGACCTGTTTGGACCAGATCCTGTTTGTCCCATGAGTCCGCCTGCAGCTCAAAGGTGGAAGTGTTCTGGCTGCTGTGTCTGGAACGTGTTGGGCCACCAGTGCCGCCGACGTCGGACCAACTGCAGCACACGCGGCTCCAAATGTGGGGTCGAACAAGCTTAGCAATTTTGGCTTCGCTTGAGTGGCCCCCCTCTGTTCTCTCATGTCTGTCACTTCCACAGGCAAGCTGTCTGTTGGAAATTCTTGTTGGAGAACGATTTTTCCACACTGGACGCCTGCCTAGTCGCCTTGATGTAGCAGTGTGGAACGCACGGGCTTGGGCTTGGGCCCCAAAATGAGGAATTCGCGACCCCAAAATAGGGGCCGCCAAGCGGCCCCGATTTTGGGGTCCTCTGGTTGCCAGTCAAAATATGTTGAAGGAGGTTGACTGGATTTCGCGGCTCCTTTTCTGGGGCCGCGAGACGGCCCCATTTTTGGGGTCGCAAGTTTGATTCCTGCACCCACAGCGGCTGAATCTCGTCAGCTGCGCATGTCATTGATTGTATTGACTTTGGGGAGCGTCTGGTGGAGGACCGTTTGGAAGGTCGGAACTTGTCCAAAGCAGCTGTGTTGCTCGCCCTTAATAGTGCTGCAGCCAGCGGAATGCAACTGTGGAGGGCCGACCTCGCGAAGCCAGAATTGCTTGTGTTTTGCGGGCCTTAAAATGGGGTCGCCCGACAGCCCCATAACTGTGCAGCTTTGAGATCGTACAAAGACAGAGAATTTTTGCCAGAGGTGACTCTAGCATTTCTGAACAGAGCAGATCAAGCCATGCAGAGTTATGGTATCGAGAAGGTGGGCCGGAACAGATCATACAAGAGCGGCGGAATTTTCTGGAAGGTATCTCCACCAGATCTGAACAGGACTTCTTGAGCTGTGTAGAGTTATGGTATCGAGAGGTGTGGCTGACGGTTCGGAATTTGTGCACGGTGCTTAACTCCAAAACCCCTCATGCACGACATGGGCTCACCTGGCTCTCGCCAGATTTTTTTTGCTCTTTTAGCAGAGACCCATTTGCAACATTCTTTGCCTCTGCCTTGCTTCTGATTGCATTTGCTGTTGCTAGACCAGTGGTTGCGTTCCCTCAAAAGACCAAACTGCACTTTTCGCTGTTCTCGGAGATTGCACCTCTGCTTCAATTTCTTTTTGCTCTCTGAGTCAGTTCCATCGTCAAATCGGTCTTTTTTGCTTCATGGTTGCGTGTGTCTTTGCGCAGGATGGTTGCATCCGCTGTCACAAACCGACAAAAAAAAGATCGCTCGCAGCAGGCGCTCCAACCGACTTTGTTGCTCAGCAAATCCACATCTCTGCGCAACACAGACCCGTGCCGCTGCCGCCCCCGCAACACAGGTTTTTCGGTCTGCCTCAAATGGAAGAACTGCTTTTGAATCAGGTTAGTGACCGCACTCGTTTTGTCTCGTTTCGTTTTGCTTCGAATGTTTTTAGCTCAAGAAAAAGATCGAGTGCTGCGCACTCTGTTTTTCTTGTTAGTGGACTTCTGAGAGCTGTGAAGCGCCACGGCCTCGCCTGTGCAAGGTTCGAGTTGAGAGTTCTCCTAGAAGGTACCTGTGCCTGAGAAAGCATCGACATTGACTTGTTTGGACCAGATCCTGTTTGTCCCATGAGTCCGCCTGCAGCTCAAAGGTGGAAGTGTTCTGGCTGCTGTGTCTGGAACGTGTTCGGCCACCAGTGCCGCCGACGTCCACTTTCGGTGCGAACCAACTGCAGCACACGCGGCTCCAAATGTGGGGTCGAACAAGCTTAGCAATTTTGGCTTCGCTTGAGTGGCCCCCCTCTGTTCTCTCATGTCTGTCACTTCCACGGGCAAGCTGTCTGTTGGAAATTCTTGTTGGAGAACGATTTTTCCACACTGGATGCCTGCCTGTGGGCGAGTCGCCTTGATGTAGCAGTGTGGAACGCACGGGCTTGGGCTTGGGCCCCAAAATGAGGAATTCGCGACCCCAAAATAGGGGCCGCCAAGCGGCCCCGATTTTGGGGTCCTCTGGTTGCCAGTCTTGACTGGTTGGCGTTGACTGGATTTCGCGGCTCCTTTTCTGGGGCCGCGAGACGGCCCCATTTTTGGGGTCGCAAGTTTGATTCCTGCACCCACAGCGGCTGAATCTCGTCAGCTGCGCATGTCATTGATTGTATTGACTTTGGGGAGCGTCTGGTGGAGGACCGTTTGGAAGGTCGGAACTTGTCCAAAGCAGCTGTGTTGCTCGCCCTTAATAGTGCTGCAGCCAGCGGAATGCAACTGTGGAGGGCCGACCTCGCGAAGCCAGAATTGCTTGTGTTTTGCGGGCCTTAAAATGGGGTCGCCCGACAGCCCCATAACTGTGCAGCTTTGAGATCGTACAAAGACAGAGAATTTTTGCCAGAGGTGACTCTAGCATTTCTGAACAGAGCAGATCAAGCCATGCAGAGTTATGGTATCGAGAAGGTGGGCCGGAACAGATCATACAAGAGCGGCGGAATTTTCTGGAAGGTATCTCCACCAGATCTGAACAGGACTTCTTGAGCTGTGTAGAGTTATGGTATCGAGAGGTGTGGCTGACGGTTCGGAATTTGTGCACGGTGCTTAACTCCAAAACCCCTCATGCACGACATGGGCTCACCTGGCTCTCGCCAGATTTTTTTTGCTCTTTTAGCAGAGACCCATTTGCAACATTCTTTGCCTCTGCCTTGCTTCTGATTGCATTTGCTGTTGCTAGACCAGTGGTTGCGTTCCCTCAAAAGACCGAACTGCACTTTTCGCTGTTCTCGGAGATTGCACCTCTGCTTCAATTTCTTTTTGCTCTCTGAGTCAGTTCCATCGTCAAATCGGGTCTTTTTTGCTTCATGGTTGCGTGTGTCTTTGCGCAGGATGGTTGCATCCGCTGTCACAAACCGACAAAAAAAAGATCGCTCGCAGCAGGCGCTCCAACCGACTTTGTTGCTCAGCAAATCCACATCTCTGCGCAACACAGACCCGTGCCGCTGCCGCCCCCGCAACACAGGTTTTTTCGGTCTGCCTCAAATGGAAGAACTGCTTTTGAATCAGGTTAGTGACCGCACTCGTTTTGTCTCGTTTCGTTTTGCTTCGAATGTTTTTAGCTCAAGAAAAATCGATGCTGCGCACTCTGTTTTTCTTGTTAGTGGACTTCTGAGAGCTGTGAAGCGCCACGGCCTCGCCTGTGCAAGGTTGGAGTTGAGAGTTCTTCCAGAAGGTACCTGTGCCTGAGAAAGCATCGACATTGACCTGTTTGGACCAGATCCTGTTTGTCCCATGAGTCCGCCTGCAGCTCAAAGGTGGAAGTGTTCTGGCTGCTGTGTCTGGAACGTGTTCGGCCACCAGTGCCGCCGACGTCCACTTTCGGTGCGGACCACTGCAGCAAATTTTGGCTTCGCTTGAGTGGCCCCCCTCTGTTCTCTCATGTCTATCACTTCCACAGGCAAGCTGTCTGTTGGAAATTCTTGTTGGGCAACGATTTTTCCACACTGGATGCCTGCCTGTGGGCGAGTCGCCTTGATGTAGCAGTGTGGAACGCACGGGCTTGGGCTTGGGCCCCAAAATGAGGAATTCGCGACCCCAAAATAGGGGCCGCCAAGCGGCCCCGATTTTGGGGTCCTCTGGTTGCCAGTCAAAATATGTTGAAGGAGGTTGACTGGATTTCGCGGCTCCTTTTCTGTGGCCGCGAGACGGCCCCATTTTTGGGGTCGCAAGTTTGATTCCTGCACCCACAGCGGCTGAATCTCGTCAGCTGCGCATGTCATTGATTGTATTGACTTTGGGGAGCGTCTGGTGGAGGACCGTTTGGAAGGTCGGGACTTGTCCAAAGCAGCTGTGTTGCTCGCCCTTAATAGTGCTGCAGCCAGCGGAATGCAACTGTGGAGGGCCGACCTCGCGAAGCCAGAATTGCTTGTGTTTTGCGGGCCTTAAAATGGGGTCGCCCGACAGCCCCATAACTGTTCAGCTTTGAGATCGTACAAAGACAGGGAATTTTTGCCAGAGGTGACTCTAGCATTTCTGAACAGAGCAGATCAAGCCATGCAGAGTTATGGTATCGAGAAGGCGGGCCGGAACAGATCATACAAGAGCGGCGGAATTTTCTGGAAGGTATCTCCGCCAGATCTGAACAGGACTTCTTGAGCTGTGCAGAGTTATGGTATCGAGAGGTGTGGCTGACGGTTCGGAATTTGTGCACGGTGCTTAACTCCAAAACCCCTCATGCACGACATGGGCTCACCTGGCTCTCGCCAGATTTTTTTTGCTCTTTTAGCAGAGACCCATTTGCAACATTCTTTGCCTCTTCCTTGCTTCTGATTGCATTTGCTGTTGCTAGACCAGTGGTTGCGTTCCCTCAAAAGACCGAACTGCACTTTTCGCTGTTCTCGGAGATTGCACCTCTGCTTCAATTTCTTTTTGCTCTCTGAGTCAGTTCCATCGTCAAATCGGGTCTTTTTTGCTTCATGGTTGCGTGTGTCTTTGCGCAGGATGGTTGCATCCGCTGTCACAAACCGACAAAAAAAAGATCGCTCGCAGCAGGCGCTCCAACCGACTTTGTTGCTCAGCAAATCCACATCTCTGCGCAACACAGACCCGTGCCGCTGCCGCCCCCGCAACACAGGTTTTTTCGGTCTGCCTCAAATGGAAGAACTGCTTTTAAATCAGGTCAGTGACCGCACTCGTTTTGTCTCGTTTCGTTTTGCTTCGAATGTTTTTAGCTCAAGAAAAAGATCGCGCACTCTGTTTTTCTTGTTAGTGGACTCCTGAGAGCTGTGAAGCGCCACGGCCTCGCCTGTGCAAGGTTGGAGTTGAGAGTTCTTCCAGAAGGTACCTGTGCCTGAGAAAGCATCGACATTGACCTGTTTGGACCAGATCCTGTTTGTCCCATGAGTCCGCCTGCAGCTCAAAGGTGGAAGTGTTCTGGCTGCTGTGTCTGGAACGTGTTGGGCCACCAGTGCCGCCGACGTCGGACCAACTGCAGCACACGCGGCTCCAAATGTGGGGGCGAACAAGCTTAGCAATTTTGGCTTCGCTTGGGTGGCCCCCCTCTGAACAGAGTTACCAGTGCAGAGAAGCCGTTAGGAGTCCTTAGGACTTACCGCGGAAGTGAGTGTGCTGAAGTCTCTGTCTGCGCCCCGTTTCACTTTGGCTCAAGACTTGCGCTGCGTGACAAGCGCGTGGTGAACAGTTGGTTGCGACGAAAGGTGTAAAAGTGCTGTTAGCTTTCACTGCTGTAGCCTTGCGTGACGTAGTCAGTCAGTCGGCTTGCACCTCCTTTTACTAAACCTAGAAGTGTGCCTCAAGGCGCGTTTGGGTTTTAACGTGGTAGCGGAGCTCAAGGTTGCTCCTCAGAGCCATGGACCCACGAGCCGAGCCTAGCCGCGACCGTTCCCCAAGAGGACGGAGTTCGGGGCGAAGTGCTAGTCGTGCCAGTGGAGTTTCTTCTGGCTTTCCCTCAACCCCTCGAGAGTTGAGTGCACCTGGCTCGCGGACTCGTGGAAGGTCCCTCCCTGCTCGGAACAGTCCGACAGCACACCGGCCTGTGAGTAGACCCAGACCTCTTGTGAGTGCAGGTCAAGTGCCTCAGGTGCCTTTTCCACAGGTGCCTCAACAGGTTCCTTTGCAGCAGGGTTTTCAGCAGCAGCAGCAGCCTCAGTTTGGAACGCAACCGACTTTCCCTCACGGAGGAGGGAATCCTCAGCAGGCATCTGTGCCTAGTCCAGAAGACAACACTGTCAACCTTTTCAGGCAGATGTTGCAAGCCCAGGATGAACAGATCCGAGCTCAGCAGGGCCAGATTTCGCAGCTCACCGAGATGGTGAAGACGCTCGCCGTTGCGAGTGCAAACGCTGCAAGTTCGGCCGCAAGTGCAGCTCCTGTTGCTGCAAGTTCGTCCCAAGGGGCGCCCGCTGAAGCTCTTGGAAGCCTGGGTGCCATCAGAGTTGACTCTGATGGTGTTGTGAAGATGGATGTGGACACAGGCTTGCGCAGCAACAGGGCGGAAAACTACATTCCGTCCCTGCCAAAGTTGGCAGCAGACAAGATGAGATCGCGCCATGAGGAAATCTCCACGTGGACCGCTTACCGCGAAGAACTGACCTCCTGGCTGTGTCTTTTAGACGACCGCTACGCGGAGGAACTGCAAGAGGCTGTGGAGAGCGGTGTTCAGGTTCAGCAGATCAGCCTCTCAAAGGGGAAGGCCGCTCGTTCCACTAAGCTGTGGTACCTCTTGAAGCAGGCTCTCGCTGGTTTTCAGCGAGGAGTTGACATAGCCAAGCTTGTCGAGTTGAGTCAAGGCGGTGCCGCTGCAGGGTACGACCTCTGGCGTGAGTTGAACAAAGAACTGTCTGTTAGGTCTCGTGTGGAGGGACAGGCGCTCAGAGAGCAGGCTCTCTTGATCGCGCCACCAAAGCACTTGAGACGGCCATTGGATATTTTTCGCCATATGATTTCTGATTTTGCTCGCTACCGCACGCTCGTTGCCAACAAGTACCCAGACCTTGAACTGCAGCAGGCTGATGTTATCAGCTGCATCTTGAAGCACCTTCATGATGATTGCAAGAAGTACCTTTTGTTGCATGGGTCTTTGACAACCTTGGAGCAGCTTGAGCGCGGTTTGGTTTTCTATGATGAGCAGCTTCGTGTTTTGAACTTTCACAAGGAAGCCTCGAACGCCAAGGGCTTTGCAGCTTTTGGTGCTGATCGTTCTGAGAAGGGTGAGCCCAAGGGTGGCGAGCCCAAAGGAAAAGGTCACGGGAAGGACCAAGGCAAGCATGGTGATAAAGGCAAAGGCAAGGACAAAGGAGGAAAGGGAAAGGACAAAGGCAAGGGTGGCAAGAAGGGCGGAAGGGCCCGATCTTCGACGCCGGCTCCTGGGAAGAAGAAGCCGGGCACCTGCAATTACTGCCACAAGCCGGGCCATTGGGCCAACGAGTGCAGGAAGAGGATTGCCGATGAGAAGGCTGCTGCGACAGCAGCGGCGGCAACAGAGAGTGCCGCTCCCAAGGTGGCCCCTCCTGCACCTTCCTCGACTGCGGCGCCAGCTCCCACTGCTCCAAAGGGTGCCGGGAAGATTGGCAAAGCGGCCCTCCTTATGTCGTCACTGTTGCCCGCGGCAGGGCAGATTTCTGAAGCAATGCCTGAGAGGGGACAGTTTTTCACCATGACTGCCTTGATTTTCACGTTTTTCATGTTTTGCATGGTAGGATGCTTGATTTGTCGGTTGGTTGCATGCTTGAGTAGCCCACGGCAGTCATGTTTCACGTATGCTTGCGTAGCCGTAGCAGTGATTGCTTTGAGCCTTGCTTCCGCGCCGCAGCCTCAGCTTCGGGATCGGTCTTCAGAGTGCCTTGCTTTTCCAACTTTGGCACTTCCTGCAGTCACTAGGGACGACCCCTCGTATCTCTTGATTGATAGCGGTGGGAGTGTTCACCTTGTTTCGCAAGACATGCTTGGAGTGACTGCGAAGCTGATCCGAGAGCTTGAGGTTGAGCCTCTCTTTGTAAGTGTCGCCAACGACCAGACTATGGAGATAACTAGGTATGGGTTGCTAGAGCTTTGGTTCCCTTGTTTCGAAGCGGGGCCCTCTGGAACCCAAGCTTACAGAGAGATTCGAGTGCAGCTGGAAGCGTATATTGCCCCCAATTCGATAAGCATCCTTAGCTCAGGCATCTTGCAGTCTTTAGGCTTTAGGATCTTTCATTATGACTATGATCCTCAGTTACATGTTGCCTATCCTCCGGGTGGTCTGCGCTTTGAGACAGAATTGTATGCCAACACGTCGTGGCTGAAAGCTTGTACCTACGTTGAGCCTGATTCTACTGATGGTTCCGTGCAGTCGGTTGAGAAGGGAAGCGTGAGTTCTGTTGTCCCGTCTCACCCTGTAGGTGTAGGAGTAGGGCTTGAAACCGTAGGAGCGCGTGTTGGTCGGTCGGTCGCTTCGTCTCACCTAGCCCACTCTTGCTCTGAAGGCCCAGTAGAACCTGTAAGGGACGATGGCTGGGTCCGACCACGATATGGACCAGGACATGGAGAACTCGACCTTCCGGGTTCAAAGGTTGCCGGCGGAGCAGACGGAGCTCTCCAACGACGTGGCGCTGCCGACTCCGGTCTCTTCCCCGGAATTGTCTCCTCACCTCACAGAGCCGGACTTGCCGACAGCAGAGGTGGAAGAGAGTCCGCCGATGAGTTTTGCGAGCCTTTTCGAAAGCAGCCCGGTGGAGCCGCCGAGTCCGTTGATTCTGCCAGGATCGGAGACTTCTCCCCGCGGCGCTCTTACGAAGGCTGGTGCCAGGGCACTGGCCAGGCAAGACTCTCCAGACAGCCCGGTCGTGACTACTCCTGTGTACGCATGGCGTGGGAGAGTGGCTCCTCTCAAGCCACCCATGCCAGAGCCGGATACAACTCCTATGCCTCCCGCGCCGGAGCCGAGCACGGTCCCTATGAGCGTGGAAGCACAGGAGGAGGAGACGGACGAGGACGAGTGTTGGGGCAGATGGAGACCAACGTCGAGCACCACAGCCTCCAACATTGCTCCTGGCTCGGGTGCGCCCGCAGCCAGCTCCCAGGGCGCCGTTATGCAGGAGAAAATTGCGGATCTAGCCCAGTTCAGGCAGCGAGCCAGCGAAAGGAGGCAGGGGGTGTTATCCGCGATACGTGGGGCACAGCAGCCTGTGACTCCACCGAAGACCCCAGGCTCAACAGCTATGGTGCCAAGTACGCCCCCAAAGGGGCCAGCCACACCACCGAAGTCTCCGATTACACCACCAAAGGGGCCAACCACACCGCCAAAGAGTCCGCCAAAGGGTCCGCCAAAGGCCGCGCCAGCGCCGCCCAACATCTGGACAGCACCACCTCCACCGAGGGCCGCTCCGAAGGCTGCCGCTCCAAAGGTTCCAAAAGCAGCGGTTCCAAAGCCGCCGAAGGGTCCGAAAGCAGCGGTTCCAAAGCCGCCGAAGGGTCCGAAAGCAGCGATTAGTTTCATAGTCGAGGAAAATCGCGAAGGAAACGGAAGTGCCGCGGGTGTTAACCACATTCCCGTCGACGTCGGTGAGCTTGAAGCGCAGGGTGCGCAAGGTAATGGGCCCGTGGAGTTTCACGAAATGGCCCTCGTCCGTTCTCGTTTGCATTATGTTGCCGATGCCTTTGTCGATAATCATTTTCGCGATGATGTCCTGACCCAGGGGGCCCTTGATGTCGGCGGCGGTGGCGAGCGTGGAGCAGCGCAGGAACAGCTCGCTGTAGGGGTTCATCGTGACGAACGTGAATATTTGGAGAGAGCCCTCGATGAAGGAGGGCCCGAGCAGGTGGTTCATGCTCAAGGGGCGGCTGGGCGTGGCGCCGGCGGGGTAAGAGCCGGTGCCGGGAAAGAGGCTCCGGATCTCGGCGTCGTTTAGGATGCGGCGGTTCGCGTCGTAGGCCACTCCGATCTCGTTCGTTTGCTCCACGTAAGTGGCGCTCGCGTAGTTGGAGGATATCCAGCTAGCCAAACGAGCTCCGGTGTAGGCCCCAACAGGAAGCACAGCCCAATTGAGAGTCTGCAGGGCCTCGTCGATCCAGTACATGTAGAAGCCGCGGTCCGTGGAGAGGAAGGCGTCGGCCACCCGAAACTTCAGCACCGACAGCCTGGCGCCCGTCTGGAGGTGGAGGGTCTCTCCGATGTCGAACTCGAAGGAAGAGTCGTCCCCGGCGATGCGCTTCCGGCTATCCACGTAAATCGTGCAGCTCATCCTTTTCCTTCTCCGGAAGAAACTCCGCCCCGTCGACTTCTCGGAGATCTGCCGGGCCCGCTCAGGGTAGGGCCAGCGCGGTTCCACGATGCGGGTGCTGCTGCAGCAATGGCACTCACTGTCCAAGACCGGCCCGCCCCCCAGGAGCTTGCCCACCACCTGCGACAGGATCGTCCCCATTATTTTCGATCACGAAGCGTTCCTCCCAGCGCTTGTAGAACATTTCGGGCCGGGGCTTGAGATAGTGGATGAAGAGGAAGCTGTAGGGCTCCCTCGTCGCCTCCTCGTAGATGGCCTGCAGCTCCTTCTTGGGCAGCAGCGCCGTGAGCTCCTCGAGGACGGCTTCCAGCTCGAGCTGGTTGCGGAGGCGCCAGACGCACATGAACTGCATGTTCACCCGGACCGCAGCGCTAATGAGCCGGAGCTTCTGGGAGGAGACCCAGGTCGAGATCTGCATGTGGCGTCCGCGGATGAAGAGCGTGTCCAGCGCCCCGTCGCCGGTGCGGCGGTGGAGCTCCGGCTGATCCGCGAAGTCGTCGATCACGATCAGGATCTGGTAGAGCTTCTTGAAGCCCAGCTCCTTCGTGGTTCGGGTGATCTTCTTCTGCTGCTGGATGATGGTGCGCAGGGCCCCCTCGTCCCACTTGTCGAAGTAGACCTGCTCTCGCTCCGTGTTGACGCCCATGTGGTGCTCGATGAAGTCCTTCACGGGCTTCCAGGCGTCGTCGATCTCGATGCTCGGGCTGAAGATGTAGATCCGTTCGAAAACCGACTCGCCGCCGCTTGTCATGTACTGGTCCAGGATGGCTGAGATCAGGGCCACCGTCTTCCCCGATTTCGAGGGCCCGAGGAAGATGCCCGTGCACGGCACGCGGGGGACGATCGGGTCGCGTGGCTGTTTTGAGGTGTACTCGGTGGTGGGGAAGAGCTTCACCTTTCCCATTTCTATTCCAGGCTCTCCGCGATCTCCTGGCACAGCCGGGGCGGCAGGGAGTACAACTGGTTTCGGGTCTGGCCGCTGCCTTGCCTCTGAGCGGTTTCGGGGTGCCGGCCATCTCGGAAGGCTTCGCAGCGGCTGCGCTTGGAGCAGACCGCTTGGCTGGGAACCCAAGGCAGGTTGTTCCATATTCGGGTGGTCTTCTGGTAGCGAAAGCCGTACATGCAGTAGGACACATCGTTGTAAGGCAGCGCTTGCATGTAGGGCCGACTTTTGAGCAGGCCCGTTCGCGGGTTCTCGACGGCCCACCACCGAGGCCGGAGGTGGCCGATGATCTCGATGGTTTTCAGAACCAAGCCATCGCCCTCGGTCAGCCGTCGGGGTCGCCGGGTCAGGGCTCTCGAGAATTCCGTGCAGACGGGAGAGGCCCAGATGAAGTCGAAGTGCCCGGGCGGGTAGGTCCGGTAATCCCATTCCTGAATCTCGGCGCAGATGGTGGGTCGAGTCGTCGCGTCCGTGTCAAGACTCGTTACCTCCCAGCCAAGGGCCTCGAAGGCACGGCCCACCGACTTCGTGCCGGAGAACAATTCCAGAAGTCTCATGGTTTTCCCAGGGCAATGACAGAAGCCACAAGCCGAGAAAGACGCCCGCCAGCGTGACGACCGCGCAGGGTCCGGGCGTCATCCCTTCGAGCGACGGCATTTTTTATGTTATACGGAAGGAAAGGGAGCAGCATGGAGCCGCAAAAGCAAGCCACCAGCGAATCGGCTATTCAGCTCGGCGATCTGACGATCAACGCGAAGGGCGGCAAGTACGTCCCCTTGCGCCGGAACGGCGGTCCGCCGGTGTGGCAGTCGGCGGAGTGGCAGAAGATCATCTGGCACCCGGCCGCCTTCAACGACCCGAGCGCCAAGCGCGTGGGTCTGTGCCTGGAGCCCGAGGAGGCTTCCAAGGCGCAGCTCCAGGAGATCGAGCAGCACCTCGTCAGGGCCCTGACGGCGCTGTCGCTTTCTGAGCCGAAGGTCTTCGGCAAGTTTCTGACCGAGGCGGATGTGAAGGACCGCTTCCAATCGTGCCTGAAAACGAGCCCACGGGGCGGCTCGTACCTCAAGCTGAAGATGGACTGGGGGCGAGTCCGCATGTGGGGGCCCAATCAGGAGGAGCTGGCGGAGCCCGGCAACCTCGCCGGCAGGGAGTGCAGGGTCCGGTGCGAGCTGCGCCAAATATGGCTGATGTCCAACCAGTGCGGCCTACTGCTCGAAGTGACCGATGTGCAGCTGAAGGACTACGAGGCCGCCGGTCCCGCGTGCCCCTTCTAGAGCACGGTCAGGAGCTCGCTGCTGGTGGCGCGGCTGGTGCCAACGTAGAGGTGCTTGAGAGTGAAGTGCGGGCTCTCGGTGTCGCACAGGAAGACCCGCCCCTCGAGCGTCAGGCCTTGGCACGAGGCGTAGGTGATGGCGTGGCACAGCCGGGTGTGCTTGAGGAGGGCGGCGTGGGTGAAGGAGTCGCCGCCGTCCAAGACGATCTTTTCGGGGCCCACTTCGGCCACGTGCACGTAGATGCCCTTGCTGACCCGGCCGCCGGCCCCGATGAGCTTCAGGCCGGGCCAGACCCGCATGGTCTGTGGCATGTTGGTGGTCGTCGGGCCAGTGCCGGTGTACTCGATCGTGACAGCTTCCGGCGGGGCCAGGCGACGGTTGTCCCGGGTGTTGATCCTGATGCGGTGGGCGTGGGAGATGACCAGGCTGACGTCCGGCTCGCCTTGTCGAGGAAATCTTTCTCGGGCCGCGTGGAGCGCCTCGGCCAGGCGCTGCTCCCGGGGCTCGTCGACCCCAAGCCAGGTCAGGAAGTCGAAGATGCCCGGGTCGCTCCTCATGTTCTCGGTGAGCTCGTGGTGCCAGCCGTCGGTGAGGTCGTGGAGCAGCTGGCAGTGCTTGAGCTCGCGCTGCACCGGAGTGCCCGCGAAGTTGTCCATGATCGCGGGGAACTGGCGGAAGTCGCCGAGCAGCAGGAACTTGATTTTGCGGTTCATGGAGACACAGGCGATATCGTTCCACAGCCCGGTGTCGAGCTGCGTGATTTCCTCCGCCACCCGCCAGTCGATGTTGCAGTACCCGTTCCGAACGGTGCTCCGCACCCAGTGGTCGGCCGTCTCCGCCTGCACGCCGAAGTTCTGCACGGAGGAGTGGGTCTTCGTGATGATCTTCACCTAGTACCCTTCTTCCCGGAGGGCGGTCACGATCTGGCGCGCCAGATAGGTTTTCCCGGTGCCCGGGTAGCCGGTCAGCAGCAGGCTCCCACCCTCGAGGCAGTGGAGCACCGGGTCCTCTGCGACCTTCCAGGTGTCAATGTTGCACATGCACTCCGCCTCGATTCGGGGGATTCGGTACTGGCCTTCGAGGCCCTTGACCTCCTCGCATCGGTACACGGGCGTGCCGTCGGGGTGTTTTTGGCGGACCAGTCCGTCCACGAGGCCCTGGAACTTTTTGGGCAGGTCCTGGAAGACGACGCAGTCCGTTTTGACGGCCTTCAGGTACCTCGGCGGCACGGTTGCGAGTGCATCCCGGATTCTGGAGACGGCGACGTACTCCGAGGCCATCACGAAGTCGTGCACGGGCCGGCAGCTCCGATTGGACAACAATTGGGTCACGTAGATGTGATCCCAGTGCATCCCACCCGCGGCGTCCAGGAACAGCTCCCGGTGCTGGCACCCGGAGCCGTCGAACTGGTGGTTGCTGGTGCGCATGGTGTAGATGAGGTTCATGTTGCGTGCCCAGAGTCCGATGAGGGCGTTCACCGACAGCTTCGCGTAGTGCTCTTCTCCCTCCGGCCAAGCCGCCTCCATTTGCTGCAGGGCCTGAGTCACGGACTCCTAGTCCACGTGCGCCGTGGCGTCCAGGCTGTACACGAAGTCGCGCCAGGTCGCAAGGCCCTTTTCCAGCATGTAGGCCACCGCAGGCTTCGCGTACCAGCCCTGACCCACGTAGGGGAGCTGCTTGAAGGCCGCCCAACGCCCGTCCTCCCGGAGCTTCACGTAGGTCAGGTCCGCCAGGTGCCCTTCGCGGGCTTGCTCCACGTTGTCCTTGGGGCAGAAGATGGGCGCCGGGAACTTGGCATGGGCCAGGGCGTTCTTGCGGCACCGGACCACGTCGATTCCGTGGCAGATGTGGTCCGGCTTGTGGCTGTTGAGCTTGAAGACGAGCGGTGGGAGTCGGGGCGATTCCACGTACTGCTCGTAAGCCCGCCGGCTGAAGCGCGACTCCAGTGTCGTGGCGTGCGAGAACTCCAAGGCCGTTTTGTTCCGGTGGCACTCGAGGCACAGGGCCTGGAGATTTTGGGCCTGCGCGGCGAAGGACTGGTGCACGGGAACGATGTGGTCCAACTCGCATGCGCAGAGCTTGCACTGATGGTCCTGCTCCGAGAGCAGGGCTTGCCGAGATCCGGGCGGATCGCGGCGGGCCTTGAGAAGGTGAAGGAAGACCTCGCTCGAAGCGCCTGCCAGACGCTGCCCGTAATAGGGGAGCCCCATCCAGGCCTGCAGCACGTCCAGGTCTTCGTGGAAGGCGGAGATGACGCAGTCCTCGCCGCCCCGCACCCTCAGCCGCAGGCACCGCCACTCGCTCATGCTTCGCATGACCACCTTCGGGCAGTGCTCCTCGGCCAGGAGCTCCCTCCGGACCTGCTCCAGGTCCTCGGCGTAGAAGTGGCCGCTGGTGACCTCACCCTCCCACTCCCGCCAATGCTTGAACTCGGGCGTTTCGCCCGGCCTCCTCTCGCCCCTATACCTGGCCCGCTCCCCGATCGGCTCGCACTTCGCGACGGTGCGGGCGGATTTGTAGAAGAAGGCGTGGCCGTTCCAGCTCGTGAAGGCCACGGCCCGCTGCTCCTTGACCGAAGGCTCGTACTTGTCCAGCAGGCGGCCCTGGCAGTCCACGTAGAACATCGGGGTGATGCCTTGCTCCCGCCACGTTTTTTGGGTGCAGATTGCGTCGAAGTCCGAAAGCACCTCTTGCAGCGGCAGCCGCATCAGCTCCGCGAGCTGCCGAGGGACGCAGAGCTTGTCCGGCCGTTGTTCGAAGGCGGACTCGAGGATGTCGTCGCCGCAGTACAGCTGGTAGGAGACGTCCCGCAGAGCCCCCAGGGGCTGATCCAGGACGGTGTCCAGCACCACCTGGTTGTCCACGACCTGCATGGCCTGCTGGCTGAAGGTCCACTCCCTCGTCGCGTCCAGGTAGTAGCTCTCGTCGGACAGCTCCCAAATAATGTCGTTCGGCTCGGGGTTCCCGAGCTGCGCGAGCGCGGATGCCTTGAGGTTCCGGGCAGCTTGGGCATCCGAGAGCCCCTCGCTCTGCCGGGGCAGTGCGACGTTGAGGTCCGTGACGGGCAGGCGCTTGGTGCGCTCGTAGGGCATGCCGCGGTTCCGGCCGTTTCGCCGGATGCCCCGAATGATGACGGGCACGTGCACCACCCAGTCGACCCACTTGTCCTTGAAGAAGCTCTTCCCGAGCTTGGTCAAGTGGTAGTTCCCGTTGGGTTGGAGGCTGCGGAGCAGCTTTTTGGCGCCCCCCCGGAGCATGATGTAATCGTTGGGCCCCTCGCGGATGAGGGGCTGGTTGCGGTCGTACTGCCGACTGGGGGGTGGCTGGCCGATCAGTTGGTAGTAGTACTGCCCGGCCCTCGTCAGCTCGCCGTTGGGGCGGCTGAGCATCGCGTAGCGGAGGTGGTGGTGTCTCAAAGGAAGGGTTTCTGAGCCTGCCGCCGAGGTCCTCGCCCTGACCCCGGCCTCGGCTGCAATTCTGATCGCTTCTCGTTGCTGAGCCCAGCTCATGACTTTTGAACCACCCGCCCGGAAAAAAGGTCGTCCCCCGAGCGGGCGCCCCTTCGCCGGTCGAGTCTTGTTGTACAGTTGTTGGCTCAAGTCTTCGTGTACAGCTTCGGCTCAAGCCTCCCCGTTGTACAGCGGCTTGTACAGTTTTTGGCTCAACTCTTGTGTACAGGTTCGGCTCAAGCCCTCCCTAAACCTTATACGGCAGTTTTTTCGTTTTGCACGAGTTTCTTTCACGTTTCACTGCTCTGGAGCGAGCAGGCCTACTTCACTGCTCTGTGGCGAGCAGGCCTACTTTGGAAGCCACCTAAACCGAATGCCCGCATTTCGTTTTGCATGAGTTTTTGGCATGGATTTTTGCATGATTTTGACACGTTCGATTTTTGTAAGTGCTTGTGCCGCGCTCGCTCCCTCGAAGCATGAGCAGCAGGCAGTGGCAACAGGCAACAGCAGCAACTCGTTTAGCAACAGAAGGACCTGGCAAGACGCACCTAACGAAGACAGACAGCAAGCACGCAAGTCCTGACACAGAGAGGTAGAGTGCAAACGCCGGGTGCACAGAGGTTTCAGGGTTTTTTGGAGGTTGCAGGCAAGGGGTTCTGAGGCTGCGAGGTTTGGTCGCACGTGTCAGGAGTGCCCTGTGCTGCCGCCCTCACCCCTCCCGTAATCTAGAGTGTGTGCGCCTCCCCTCCCCTCCCGGGAACCCCGGGCCCCCTCCTGTGATCAGGTGCGCTTCCTGACTCTCGCTTCTTCGACAGCATCCAGCAGAGGTGAGGTTACCCAGAGCATCCGATATTGATTTTTTTCAATCGAACGCTTGATTTTTTCAAAAATTCAAAACCCTATTGATTTTGGTGTTTTTCAATCGAATCGCATGCTGTTGTTGGGTCGGGTTCGATTGATTTCTGACATTGCATTCTATTGATTTTATCGTGGCCTAGTTTCAGGATTCTCGATTGATTTCACGACTGTCTCCTCGATTGATTTTAGAATGGATTTTCTATTGATTTTATTTGTGATTCTCTATTGATTTTATTTGTGATTTTCTATTGATTTTATTTGCGATTTTCTATTGATTCTATGGTCGATTTTCTCTTGAAATTATTGCTATTGAAATTACTGGATTGCATGATCTAGCTAAAGTTTAAAGCATATGTGCACATGCAGAGAAACACATGCAACACGTTTGTTCTAGTGCCCCGATTCATCACGGCTAGGTCGATGTTCGCTGTCTATGTGGGTTGGACAGCCCAGGATCTATGCTGGATTTTGTAGAACATGCAGGAAGGAAGCTTATTTGATTGTATGGTGTTTAAAGCATGTGCACATGCAGAGAAACACATGCAACACGTTTGTTATAGTGCCCCGATTCATCACGGCTAGGTCGATGTTCGCTGTCTATGTGGGTTGGACAGCCCAGGATCTATGCTGGATTTTGTAGAACATGCAGGAAGGAATCTTATTTGATTGTATGGTTTTCTGTGCAGGTGTAGCTGTTCAAGCGAGAGGCAAACCTGTAGGAACCATGTCCCCCAAACGGGAGAATGGTCCGGGCCGAGGAGGTCCAAGGAACTTCCCAAAGGCGGATGTGTGTTCGCAGACATTGGGAGAAGCCTTGAAGGAGTATGTGAGGAACGCAGGGCTGGCAAGAAGCTTCGAGTTGTCGCCCTACGGGCACCTGCAACGAAGCGCTGCAGCGAGTGGTCGGGGGCTGGTCAAAGCCCTGGACTTGATCACCGCCTGCCACGAGGTTGAAGAGTCCCTTCAGTTCAAGTTCAATGATATAAAGGAAGCCCTGCAGCTTGTTGTGTGTTATTTTGGAGATGATTTAGGAAAAGGAGAGTGGGCCAGGAAGACGAGCGAGACGCTGATGACAGTCTTCACCCATGCCCGCAGGATGAAAGACGAAGTGCGGTACCGTGAGGCTTCTTCCAAACTCACGAATCACGAGAAGGCCCTGCTCGCAAAGGTAAGGAACATGGTTGTAGGAAACGATGAAGGAAGTGTGACTTCCAAGGAGAAGGCAAAGGAGCAGGAGGAAAGGGAGGAGGAAGTGGAAGATGTCAAGAAAAAGAGAAAGAAAGTGGAGGAAGAGGATCCCATCCCGCAGACACCCAAGCGACGTGTCTCTGGGGTGGATTATTTGGACAAAATCAAGGCCTTGGAGATCCCGCAGACCCCGCAGACCCCGTCGACCGTGAAGGGCTCTTTCAGCCAGGCTGCCAACGACTGCTCGCCAGTTCCTGCAAAGAAAGCAGACTTGAAGGAGCACGTGATGAAGAAGCCGAGCTCTAAGCAGGACTGAAATAACCAGTTTGTTTGGTTTACAATGCTTGAAAACCTTGAATCCTAAACTTTCCAGGATCTGAAGACAAAAGGAAAGGCCGCCGCAAAGGAGGCCGAGCCCACGAAGAAGCAGGATTGACATAACAGTTTGTTTGGTTTACAACTAATGCTTGAAAACCCTGAATCCTAAACTTTCCAGGACCCGAAGAAAAAAGGAAAGGCAGCCGCAAAGGAAGTCGAGCCCACGAAGAAGAAGGAGGATGGAGATAGTTTAAGAAACATAAAACACTGTATCCTAAACTCGTAGAAGCTAGGATGGAGACAGTTTAAGAAACATAAAACACTGAATCCTAAACTCGTAGAAGCTAGATCTGGCAAGGCCAAGGATGGAAAGAAGAAGAGACGCCGGTATCCGCCCATGCAAAGCTTGACCAAGGACATCCCTGTACGCGATAGGCATGTATAGCTGTTATGGTTAAACCAACATGTATCAGTACATGGCAGGAGCAGGTGAAGAAGTTGATCATCATGGATTACAAGGGCCGTGCTGCAAGTGCTTTGAGGATTGGACCTGATGGAAGACAGCGGCTGGGACTTGAGTGCATCTTTTTCATGTTCAGTTTGCCAGTCTGCCCTGTAGGATTTCTAGCTTGGAAAAGGGGCTTAGCACCACGATTGCTTCAAAACTACCGAGGGTCATTCAAGTCCAGACCAAGAAGTTCGAGGATGCCAGAACAATGATCGAGAAGTTGCTCAAGGAGCTCAGGAATGGCACAACCTTGGATGAGGTTAGGACCATGAAGAGACGCTTGCTGAGCAAGCTGTGATCGGACGGATGGCGGCATCCGTATTCATCGCCCTGCCGTGTGAAACAAACATTCGGATTCCGTGAGTTTCCATTAATTCATAATATATATCTAGCCCGAAATGTTTAAAGTAAATTGCTACCCCCGCCCACCCCCCCCATGTACCGCAAAAAATCGTTACACCTTCAACCCTCAAACCCGAAACCATCATGGGTTGGACAGCCCAGGTCTGCATATGTGGGTTGGAAAGCCCAGCTTTTGCACGCTTATATAAGCCAAAGCATATTGGGTTGGACAGCCCGGGTCTGCACACATGTGGGTTGGAAAGCCCAGCTTTTTCACGCTTAAGGGGTTGGAAAGCCCATGGATGTGAATGATGCATCGAGCCGGCTGCTTAAGCGGCTCGAGCTGCAAAAGCACGTCTGGTAAAGGTCCCGGACGCCACGGGAAGGATAGCGGAGGTGTCCCGCAAAACATATGGCGGGAAAATGCCCGCCACCTGTGGTTTAGCTACGAGGAAGAGCCTCGAATGCCATGGGCCCAATGGTTGGAGGGCCTCTGCGATCCTGGACAGCATTTATTTGAAGGGTTGGACAGCCCAGATCTTGGAAGGTGTTTGAAGCATGTGGGTTGGAAAGCCCTTGGACTGCCACGCCATCACTAAACTGAGGTGTACCTCCGGGAGAGGACTGGGATCCCGAAAGGGAACTGCCAGTCCGCCAGGAACTACCTGGAGCTTGGATCGAGTTTAAAAGATGTTGATTTTTTCTTGCAGGATTTTGACAGTATGTGTAATAGAAAGAACTTTACCATGTAAGATGTATCGTCACCTGAGGACGTGGTCTATGCCAGGACCCAATCGGGCACGGACCTGGAGTACTGGAACTGGCTGGAATGGGCCATCGAAGAGTGGTACCAAACCCACCAGGCCCGCAGTGCTCCACCACCATGGTGGAACCAAGAATTGCCACCGCCACCGTCCGACAGGACCCGATGCATATAATGGGTTGGGAAGCCCAGTACAAGAACTTTTTGGGGTACTGTTGCAGGACATGGTCCCCGAGGAGTTCTACGGCCCACGGAGGTGGAGATGGAGGACCGTGACAATAATAGCCCCGATCTGAATATGTGGGTTCGGAAGCCCAGCTACATCTATGAAGAATCAAGGGTTGGACAGCCCGGCATTTTTTTGAACCATGAGATTATTAGAAGTTGGATGGCAGGACCCCCGGACCAGCAGCATCACCCTGGATTAACATTTACGCCTGAGACCCTTGAGAGGACCCATGGCCATGGACCAAGGAGCACAGCCGCCTCACGCAGAACCAGGACCCGGACGACCCTAAACCCTGAACCCTGACAGGACCCTAAACCTTAATTCCTGAACCCTGAAATCTTAAACCATAGAATGAGTAGGACAATGTATGTCTGATGACAGGACCCATGGACCAGCAAGCAGAGCAGCAGATGGACCAGCAAGGACGAGGTGACGGAGCCAGCCGAGGACCCGGATGACCTTAAACCCTGGGCCCTTAACCCTGAATCCTGAACCATAATGGGTAGGACGTATGTAGTGTATGTGGACAGGATCCATGGACCCGCCACCACCGCCGCCTCAAGCAGGACCCGGATGACCCTAAACCCTGAACCCTGAAATCTTATGTCTGATGACAGGACCCAGGAACAAGCATACACATCAAGGAGGAGGTGACGGAGCCGTGCGAGGACCCGGATGATCTTAAGCCCTAGGCCCTTAACCCTGAACCCTGAACCATAATGGGTAGGACATGTCGTTTATGCGGACAGGATCCACGGAGCAGCCAGCACAGCAGCCTCACGCAGGACCCGGATGACCCTAAACCCTGAACCCTGATATAAGTGTATGTCTGATGACAGGACCCATGGACCAGCAGGCACAGCAAGGAGGAGGTGACGGAGCCGGAGGACCCGGATGACTTTAAACCCTAGGCTGAACCATAATGGGTACAGTGCATGTGGACAGGAGCCATGGACCAGCCAGCACAGCAGCCTTACGCACACCCAGGACCCGGATGACCCTAAACCCTGAACCCTGAAGTGCATGTCTGATGACAGGACCCATGGACCAGCAAGCGCCGGAGCCTCACGCAGCACCAGGACCATCCCGAAACCCCAAACCATGATGGGTTGGACAGCCCTATAATTTATGACTATGTGGGTTGGAAAGCCCAGATTTGCACAACAAAACCCCTAAACCCCTCATCCCCTAAACCCTAGACCCTCCCCTGACAGGACCCGTGGACCCAGGAGCACCCGCAGCACCAGGACCAGCAGGACCAACCCAGGTTTGCATATGTGTTTTTGTGGGTTGGAAAGCCCAAGCTTTGCACAACAAAACCCTAAACCCCTAATCCCTTAAACCCTATACCCTAAACCCTCCCCTGACAGGACCCGTGGACCCAGGAGCACCCGCAGCACCAGGACCAGCACCCAGGTTTGCAAAGGTGTTTTTGTGGGTTGGAAAGCCCAAGCTTTGCACAACAAAACCCCTAAACCCCTGATCCCTTAAACCCTATACCCTAAACCCTCCCCTGACAGGACCCGTGGACCCAGGAGCACCCGCAGCAGGACCAGCACCCAGGTTTGTGTGGGTTGGAAAGCCCAGCTTTGCACAACAAAACCCCTAAACCCCTAATCCCTTAAACCCTATACCCTAAACCCTCCCCTGACAGGACCCGTGGACCCAGGAGCACTCCCACCAGGACCACCCAGGTTTGCATATGTGTTTTTGTGGGTCAGCTTTGCACAACAAAACCCCTAAACCCCTAATCCCTTAAACCCTAAACCCTAAACCCCCCCTGACAGGACACGTGGACCCAGGGGCAGGAGGACACGTGGACCCATGGGCAGAAGCACTCGCAGCAGGACCAGCGCCCAGGTTTGCATATGTGTTTTTGTGGGTTGGAAAGCCCAGCTTTGCACAACTAAACCCCTAATCCCTTAAACCCTAAACCCTAAACCCTCCCCTGACAGGACACGTGGACCCAGCAGCACCCTGTGCAGGAATACCACCAGGACCATTCCGAAACCCCAAACCATCATGGGCTGTCCAACCCAGGTCTGCATATGTGGGTTGGAAAGCCCAGCTTTGCACGCTTAAACCCCTAAACCCCTAAACCCTAAACCCTACGAGGTTGGAAAGCCCGGCTACATCTTTAAAGCATCATGGGTTGGACAGCTTTTTCTTGTTGAACCACATGAGATAACTTATATCGTAGATGACAGGACTCTCTTTGCAAACGACTTCGAAGGCTTCACCGCAGCCTCCACCAACGGGCACACAGCAAGGACCGGATGACATGTTTTTGAATGATCGTGGGAATGAAAAACAATGGCATGAATACCCCGCAACCGCAAACTTCCCTGGAGGAGCATGGCCGAGTGTGACCCAGATGGTCAATCAATGGGGTGGCTGGCCAGGGCAAGGACAAGGAGGCCTCCTGGGGGTTTTTGTTGTAGCATTTGAAGGGTTGGAGAGCCCAGGCCAGCAAGGGTTGGATAGCCTGGGTTGAATAGCACAAGGAGACCCTACACCAGGACCCACTTACAGTGGGAACTGGTGTACCGACGACGGCTCGTATTGCTTGCTTTGCAACGCATACGTGACGGATGGCCACCTCATGTCGGAGAACCACACCAGGAGGATGAGGAACCATCGTTGGAGTCTCAAAATTTTGGGTTGGAGAGCCCTCTAATTCTGTAGGATTGTTTTGCTTGCATGGAAAGGTGCTTCGCTCGGGGTCTTCACCCCCGGCGGAAACGTGCCCAACATGACCCAAGGCCAGTTCGGTGGAGGAGGACCGGGAACACCGGGGTTGGAAAGCATTTTTTCACGCTTAAGGGGTTGGAAAGCCCGGCTGCATCTTAAAAACATCGTGGGTTGGTCAGCCCTTTTCTTGTTGAACCACATGGCATCCTAGATGACAGGACCCGTGGCCACGCCGGTTCCAACACAGCAAGCTCAGCAAGGACAGCAAGGACCGGATGAATTGTTTTGAAATCTCTTGGAATGTAAAAACTGACAGGACCCATGGACACGCAGCCTCCAACACAGCAAGCTCAGCAAGGACAGCAAGGACCGGATGAATTGTTTTGAAATCTCTTGGAATGTAAAAACTGACAGGACCCATGGACACGCAGCCTCCAACACAGCAAGATCAGCAAGGACCAGGACCCGATGAGATGTTTGGAAATCTAATGGGAACTATTATATATTAAACTGACAGGACCCATGGACACGACGGATGCAGTACAGGGAGCTGACCAAGGACCAAATGACCGTTTTTTTTTTATAATTTCGTGGAAACTGCATGAAGTCTGTATTGAGGTTTACATATATCTGCAAACCACGAACACCCCTGGAGGAGATGACTGGAATAGCTGGTCGAATTACCGCGGAACCGCAGGATGGCAGTGATTATAGATCACATTTTTTTAATTGGGTTGGAAAGTAAAAACAACCGAATGGAGTCCCTGTCTAGCTATACATATATCCGCAAACCCCTGGAGGAGCTGGTCTGTCAAGCTGGAATAACTGGCATGGTGACGGCGGATCCAGCAGCGGATGGCAAGGACCAGATCACATGTTTTATTGAATTGGTTTGGAAATTAACAACAACCGAATGGAGCCCCTGTCTAGCTATACATTTATCCGCAAACCCCTGGAGGAGGTGGTGGGTCAAGCTGGAATAACTGGTATGATGACGGCGGAACCAGCGGATGGCAAGGACCAGATCACATGTTTTTTTGAATTGGGTTGGAAATTAAAAACAACCGAATGGAGCCCCTGTCTAGCTATAC
>CAJNDT010001644.1:0-46854 GCA_905221615.1 Symbiodinium sp. CCMP2592 | reverse complement strand
GCAACTGCACCAGTCAGATCCCTCGAGCAGCAAGACAGGGGCAATTCCGTAAGACGTAGCTCACTGAATCAGCTCAGATTCAGCCTTCAGCCCAACCAAACAGGGGCCATTGCCATTGCATTCTACGAGAGCACTGCTGCCCTTTCGGTGCAAGCCTCGCACCCGAAATTCGTAATTTGCGCATGGCATCGTCAGCGTCCTAGCGCGGCCCAAGCCAAGCATGGCCGAGCCAGCGAAGAAGCGGCCCAAGCTCAGAGAGCCTCGCCTGCACAAGTCCGGTGCTCTTGACCCTCGGGCTTTGCTGCGCTGCCCCCGTCCGTTTGCTGCAAGGATCGCGGCCCGTACACTGGCGAGGAGCGAGCGGCCGCCTCCGAGATGGAGCGCAAGCTGATGGAGCTTGCAGACCTCGACGCTTTGCTTTTCGGAAGAGGGGAGACAGAGAGGGGGAGAGTTGCTCGAGCCTGGGCTTGCTCTACTTAGTGTTGGGCACAAGCGATGGATAGACGAGGAATGAGAGCGCCTCAAGATGCACCCCGCGCCCCCCAAAGAGAAAAGCTAAGGGCTCTCCCCCTCTCATTGGGCTCCTGATTCTCAGGCCTTTGAGGACCTCGACGTCGGCGTCGGTCCATTTGCCGATGCGAACGCGAGCTAGCAGCGCTGCCCATTCTGGATCTTCGGCGGCACGTTGATTGCCTTCCAATTCACAGAGCTTTAAAGAAGTCCAGAGCGAGCTGCAGATTGCTCTCGAGGTGACGAACGGCCTAATGGCGCAGAGATTTTCCATCGTGAGAGGGAAGCCTGCGTAGAGTTGGCCGGCCGGATTGCACCAGGCAGCTCTGCTGCAATCGCATATGCATCCGGTTTCACCGCATTGCAAGAGTTGCCGGAACCAAGGCATCGTCGAGAAGCTGCAGGGCCTGCCCTTCAGGGCAAACACCAAGGGCAAGCATGGCGGAGCCCTGGACAAGATCATCGCAGAGCTGAAGGCAGGGCCAACTCTTCGATCTGTTTGCTCTGCCCTCGTGTGTGCTGCGAGGCCGGAGAGCCCCACCGACCGGAGGCAAAGTGTACCGCACGGCCAAGTTGTAAATCAGTGACTCCTGTAGCGACGTGGAAGTATGTAGCAGCCCTTCGATGCAACAGGGGGAACAGGGACAATGGGGGCAAACAGGGGTAACAGGGCTAACAAAGGCAACAGAGGCAACAGGGCCAACAGAAGTAACAAAGGCAACAGGGACAACAGGGCCAACAGGGCCAACAGAGGCAATAGGGGCAACAGAGGCAAAGGGCAACATGGGCAATAGGGACAATAGGAGCGAGCGTCTCAGATGTAACAAGGAGAAGCTCACGGCAGCAGGCTGTGTAACAGTGTCCCAGAATTGGTCCCAGCAAGAGATGGAGTGTGGGAGCCCAATGAGGCCGTGCACACGAAAGGGTCATTGGAGCATTGCAACGGCAGCAACACGGAAATGAGAAACAATGCATAGTGGGGCAAAGCAGCAGTTACGCATGCTAGAAGGCAAAGGGCATCGCAAGCGTCAATTGGAGCATTGCGATGGATCCAGCCTCTCACACCAGCAACACGAAGGCAGGCATGCTCCTATGGTTGCATGGTGAGGCAGCTGTCCCGATTTAAAAGCTCAGCAAGAAATGAGAAACGATGCATAGTGGGGCAAAGCAGCAGTTACGCATGCCAGAAGGCAACAAGACCCAGCTTCCCAGGACAGGTGTCGCAAGGGCGAACAGAGAGACAACAGTGCATGTGAATGGCCCCTGTTGCCCCTATTGCCCGTGTTGTCCCGTTGCCTCTGTTGCCTCTGTGTCCCTGTTGGCCCTGTTGGCCCTGTTGCCTCTATTGCCTCTGTTACCTCTGTTGCCTCTGTGTCCTTGTGGCCCTGTTGGCCTTGTTGCTTCTGTTACCCCTGTTGCCTCTGTTGCCCCTGTTGCCCCTGTTGTGTTGCCTCTGTTGGCCCTGTTGCCTTTGTTGTCTTTGTTGCCCCTTTGCCCCTGTTGTCCGTGTTGCTTCTCTCTGTGCGTCTCTGTTGCTTGATTGTTTCCTTTTGTTGGCTCTGTCACTTTTCTGTTGTCTTATTGTTATTTTGTTGCCTTCAGGACCTGGCTGAGGGCGTCTGCGAGCTTCCACGGCTGTAGATTGTGCAGAGTTACAGAGTGCGCCATAGCAGCTCCAGCGCATATTGGTCGGAATGGCATGCCTCGGCAGCATCTCTTAAAGTTCTGGACGAACGAACGGCCGCGGCTCAAGTCCAGCTTGGCGCGGTACTCGGCCCCGTGATGATAAGGGGCTTGCAAGAGTGAACAGTGGCCAAATATCTTTGGACAAGGCGACAAACATCTGTGATCTCATGCGAAACTGCAACTGCACCAGTCAGATCCCTCGAGCAGCAAGACAGGGGCAATTCCGTAAGATGTAACTCACTGAATCAGCTCAGATTCAGCCTTCAGCCCAACCAAACAGGGGGCATTCTACGAGAGCGCTGCTGCCCTTTCGGTGCAAGCCTCGCAGCGGCTCCCAAGCCAAGCATGGCCGAGCCAGCGAAGAAGCGGCCCAAGCTCAGAGAGCCTCGCCTGCGCAAGTCCGGTACTCTTGACCCTCGGGCTTTGCTGCGCTGCCCCCGTCCGTTTGCTGCAAGGATCGCGGCCCGTACACTGGGGAAGAGCGAGCGGCCGCCTCCGAGATGGAGCGCAAGCTGATGGAGCTTGCAGACCTCGACGCTTTGCTTTTCGGAAGAGGGGAGACAGAGAGGGGGAGAGTTGCTCGAGCCTGGGCTTGCTCTACTTAGTGTTGGGCACATGCGATGGATAGACGAGGAATGAGAGCGCCTCAAGATGCCACCCGCGCCCCCCAAAGAGAAAAGCTAAGGGTTGCTCTCGAGGTGACGAACCGGCCTAATGGCGCAGAGATTTTCCATCGTGAGAGGGAAGCCTGCGTAGAGTTGGCCGGCCGGATTGCACCAGGCAGCTCTGCTGCAATCGCGTCTGCATCCGGTTTCACCGCATTGCAAGAGTTGCCGGAACCAAGGCATCGTCGAGAAGCTGCAGGGCCTGCCCTTCAGGGCAAACACCAAGGGCAAGCATGGCGGAGCCCTGGACAAGATCATCGCAGAGCTGAAGGCAGGGCCAACTGTCAACTGTTCGATTTGTTTGCTCTGCCCTCGTGTGTGCTGCGAGGCCGGAGAGCCCCACCGACCGGAGGCAAAGTGTACCGCACGGCCAAGTTGTAAATCAGTGACTCCTGTAGCGACGTGGAAGTATGTTGCAGCCGGGGGAACAGGGACAATGGGGGCAAACAGGGGTAACAGGGCTAACAGAGGCAACAGAGGCAACAGGGCCAACAGAGGTAACAGAGGCAACAGAGACAACAGGGCCAACAGGGCCAACAGAGGCAATAGGGGCAACAGAGGCAAAGGGCAACATGGGCAATAGGGACAATAGGAGCGAGCGTCTTAGATGTAACAAGGAGAAGCTCACGGCAGCAGGCTGTGTAACAGTGTCCCAGAATTGGTCCCAGCAAGAGATGGAGTGTGGGAGCCCAATGAGGCCGTGCGCACGAAAGGGTCATTGGAGCATTGCAACGGCAGCAACACGGAAATGAGAAACAATGCATAGTGGGGCAAAGCAGCAGTTACGCATGCTAGAAGGCAACGGGCATCGCAAGGGTCAATTGGAGCATTGCGATGGATCCAGCCTCTCACACCAGCAACACGAAGGCAGGCATGCTCCTATGGTTGCATGGTGAGGCAGCTGTCCCGATTTAAGGGCTCAGCAAGAAATGAGAAACGATGCATAGTGGGGCAAAGCAGCAGTAACGCATGCCAGAAGGCAACAAGACCCAGCTTCCCAGGACAGGTGTCGCAAGGGCGAACAGAGAGACAACAGTGCATGTGAATGGCCCCTGTTGCCCCTATTGCCCGTGTTGTCCCGTTGCCTCTGTTGCCTCTGTGTCCCTGTTGGCCTTGTTGGCCCTGTTGCCTCTATTGCCTCCGTTACCTCTGTTGCCTCTGTGTCCTTGTGGCCCTGTTGGCCCTGTTGCCTCTGTTACCCTTGTTGCCTCTGTTGCCCCTGTTGCCCCTGTTGTGTTGCCTTTGTTGGCCTTGTTGCCTCTGTTGTCTTTGTTGCCCCTGTTGTCCCTGTTGCTTCTCTCTGTGCCTCTCTGTTGCTTGATTGTTTCCTTCTGTTGTCTCTGTCACTTTTCTGTTGTCTTATTGTTACTTTGTTGCCCTTCAGGACCTGGCTGAGGGCGTCTGCGAGCTTCCACGGTTGTAGATTGTGCAGAGTTACAGAGTGCGCCATAGCAGCTCCAGAGCATATTGGTCGGAATGGCATGCCTCGGCAGCATCTCTTAAAGTTCTGGACGGACGAACGGCCGCGGCTCAAGTCCAGCTTGGCGCGGTACTCGGCCCCGTGATGATAAGGGGCTTGCAAGAGTGAACAGTGGCCAAACATCTTTGGACAAGGCGACAAACATCTGTGATCTCATGCGAAACTGCAACTGCACCAGTCAGATCACTCGAGCAGCAAGACAGGGGCAATTCCGTAAGACGTAGCTCACTGAATCAGCTCAGATTCAGCCTTCAGCCCAACCAAACAGGGGCCATTGCCATTGCATTCTACGAGAGCGCTGCTGCCCTTTCGGTGCAAGCCTCGCACTCGAAATTCGTTTTTTTTTGCGCATGGCATCGTCAGCGTCCTAGCGCGGCTCCCAAGCCAAGCATGGTAGAAGCGGCCCAAGCTCAGAGAGCCTCGCCTGCACAAGTCCGGTACTCTTGACCCTCGGGCTTTGCTGCGCTGCCCCCGTCCGTTTGCTGCAAGGATCGCGGCCCGTACACTGGGGAGGAGCGAGCGGCCGCCTCCGAGATGGAGCGCAAGCTGATGGAGCTTGCAGACCTCGACGCTTTGCTTTTCGGAAGAGGGGAGACAGAGAGGGGGAGGCTTGCTCTACTTAGTGTTGGGCACATGCGATGGATAGACGAGGAATGAGAGCGCCTCAAAATGCCCCCCGCGCCCCCCAAAGAGAAAAGCTAAGGGCTCTCCCCCTCTCATTGGGTTGCTCTCGAGGTGACGAACCGGCCTAATGGCGGAGAGATTTCCCATCGTGAGAGGGAAGCCTGCGTAGAGTTGGCCGGCCGGATTGCACCAGGCAGCTCTGCTGCAATCGCATCTGCATCCGGTTTCACCGCATTGCAAGAGTTGCCGGAACCAAGGCATCGTCGAGAAGCTGCAGGGCCTGCCCTTCAGGGCAAACACCAAGGGCAAGCATGGCGGAGCCCTGGACAAGAAACTGTCAACTGTTCGATCTGTTTGCTTTGCCCTCGTGTGTGCTGCGAGGCCGGAGAGCCCCACCGACCGGAGGCAAAGTGTACCGCACGGCCAAGTTGTAAATCAGTGACTCCTGTAGCGACGTGGAAGTATGTTGCAGCCCCTTGATGCAACAGGGGGAACAGGGACAATGGGGGCAAACAGGGGTAACAGGGCTAACAGAGGCAACAGAGGCAACAAGGCCAACAGAGGTAACAGAGGCAACAGAGACAACAGGGCCAACAGGGCCAACAGAGGCAATAGGGGCAACAGAGGCAAAGGGCAACATGGGCAATAGGGACACTAGGAGCGAGCGTCTCAGATGTAACAAGGAGAAGCTCGCGGCAGCAGGCTGTGTAACAGTGTCCCAGAATTGGTCCCAGCAAGAGATGGAGTGTGGGAGCCCAATGAGGCCGTGCACACGAAAGGGTCATTGGAGCATTGCAACGGCAGCAACACGGAAATGAGAAACAATGCATAGTGGGGCAAAGCAGCAGTTACGCATGCTAGAAGGCAAAGGGCATCGCAAGGGTCAATTGGAGCATTGCGATGGATCCAGCCTCTCACACCATCAACACGAAGGCAGGCATGCTCCTATGGTTGCATGGTGAGGCAGCTGTCCCGATTTAAGGGCTCAGCAAGAAATGAGAAACGATGCATAGTGGGGCATGCCAGAAGGCAACAAGACCCAGCTTCCCAGGACAGGTGTCGCAAGGGCGAACAGAGAGACAACAGTGCATGTGAATGGCCCCTGTTGCCCCTATTGCCCGTGTTGTCCCGTTGCCTCTGTTGCCTCTGTGTCCTGTTGGCCCTGTTGTCTCTATTGCCTCTGTTACCTCTGTTGCCTCTGTGTCCTTGTGGCCTGTTGGCCCTGTTGCCTCTGTTACCCCTGTTGCCTCTGTTGCCCCTGTTGCCCCTGTTGTGTTGCCTCTGTTGGCCCTGTTGCCTCTGTTGTCTTTGTTGCCCCTGTTGCCCCTGTTGTCCCTGTTGCTTCTCTCTGTGCCTCTCTGTTGCTTGATTGTTTCCTTTTGTTGTCTCTGTCACTTTTCTGTTGTCTTATTGTTACTTTGTTGCCCTTCAGGACCTGGCTGAGGGCGTCTGCGAGCTTCCACGGTTGTAGATTGTGCAAAGTTACAGAGTGCGCCATAGCAGCTCCAGAGCATATTGGTCGGAATGGCATGCCTCGGCAGCATCTCTTAAAGTTCTGGACGAACGAACGGCCGCGGCTCAAGTCCAGCTTGGCGCGGTACTCGGCCCCGTGATGATAAGGGGCTTGCAAGAGTGAACAGTGGCCAAATATCTTTGGACAAGGCGACAAACATCTGTGATCTCATGCGAAACTGCAACTGCACCAGTCAGATCCCTCGAGCAGCAAGACAGGGGCAATTCCGTAAGACGTAGCTCACTGAATCAGCTCAGATTCAGCCTTCAGCCCAACCAAACAGGGGCCATTGCCATTGCATTCTACGAGAGCGCTGCTGCCCTTTCGGTGCAAGCCTCGCACCCGAAATTCGTAATTTGCGCATGGCATCGTCAGCGTCCTAGCGCGGCTCCCAAGCCAAGCATGGCCGAGCCAGCGAAGAAGCGGCCCAAGCTCAGAGAGCCTCGCCTGCACAAGTCCGGTACTCTTGACCCTCGGGCTTTGCTGCGCTGCCCCCGTCCGTTTGCTGCAAGGATCGCGGCCCGTACACTGGGGAGGAGCGAGCGGCCGCCTCCGAGATGGAGCGCAAGCTGATGGAGCTTGCAGACCTCGACGCTTTGCTTTTCGGAAGAGGGGAGACAGAGAGGGGGAGAGTTGCTCGAGCCTGGGCTTGCTCTACTTAGTGTTGGGCACATGCGATGGATAGACGAGGAATGAGAGCGCCTCAAGATGCCCCCGCGCCCCCCAAAGAGAAAAGCTAAGGGCTCTCCCCCTCTCATTGGGTTGCTCTCGAGGTGACGAACCGGCTTAATGGCGCAGAGATTTTCCATCGTGAGAGGGAAGCCTGCGTAGAGTTGGCCGGCCGGATTGCACCAGGCAGCTCTGCTGCAATCGCATCTGCATCCGGTTTCACCGCGTTGCAAGAGTTGCCGGAACCAAGGCATCGTCGAGAAGCTGCAGGGCCTGCCCTTCAGGGTAAACACCAAGGGCAAGCATGGCGGAGCCCTGGACAAGATCACCGCAGAGCTGAAGGCAGGGCCAACTGTCAACTGTTCGATCTGTTTGCTCTGCCCTCGTGTGTGCTGCGAGGCCGGAGAGCCCCGCCGACCGGAGGCAAAGTGTACCGCACGGCCAAGTTGTAAATCAGTGACTCCTGTAGCGACGTGGAAGTATGTTGCAGCCCCTTGATGCAACAGGGGGAACAGGGACAATGGGGGCAAACAGGGGTAACAGGGCTAACAGAGGCAACAGAGGCAACAAGGCCAACAGAGGTAACAGAGGCAACAGAGACAACAGGGCCAACAGGGCCAACAGAGGCAATAGGGGCAACAGAGGCAAAGGGCAACATGGGCAATAGGGACAATAGGAGCGAGCGTCTCAGATGTAACAAGGAGAAGCTCACGGCAGCAGGCTGTGTAACAGTGTCCCAGAATTGGTCCCAGCAAGAGATGGAGTGTGGGAGCCCAATGAGGCCGTGCACACGAAAGGGTCATTGGAGCATTGCAACGGCAGCAACACGGAAATGAGAAACAATGCATAGTGGGGCAAAGCAGCAGTTACGCATGCTAGAAGGCAAAGGGCATCGCAAGGGTCAATTGGAGCATTGCGATGGATCCAGCCTCTCACACCAGCAACACGAAGGCAGGCATGCTCCTATGGTTGCATGGTGAGGCAGCTGTCCCGATTTAAGGGCTCAGCAAGAAATGAGAAACGATGCATAGTGGGGCAAAGCAGCAGTTACGCATGCCATAAGGCAACAAGACCCAGCTTCCCAGGACAGGTGTCGCAAGGGCGAACAGAGAGACAACAGTGCATGTGAATGGCCCCTGTTGCCCCTATTGCCCGTGTTGTCCCGTTGCCTCTGTTGCCTCTGTGTCCCTGTTGGCCCTGTTGGCCCTGTTGCCTCTATTGCCTCTGTTACCTCTGTTGCCTCTGTGTCCTTGTGGCCCTGTTGGCCCTGTTGCCTCTGTTACCCCTGTTGCCTCTGTTGCCCCTGTTGCCCCTGTTGTGTTGCCTCTGTTGGCCCTGTTGTCTCTGTTGTCTTTGTTGCCCCTGTTGCCCCTGTTGTCCCTGTTGCTTCTCTCTGTGCCTCTCTGTTGCTTGATTGTTTCCTTTTGTTGTCTGGATCTCAGCAGACAAGCGCGCGCCATCTGCGATCCCTTTTTCATAAAAGGACAGCGAGCTCGATGCGAGCATTTTCAAACATTGGTTTCAAAATTTGGCATGCTTGATTTTACACTTGTGCTGATTTGCAGTGACTTTTGCATCTCCGTGATTGGTCTTGGAATGCAACATGTGTATGCAGCTCAGTGCTCGAGCTGAGCTTTGGAAGAATTTTCTGAAAGACTCCGCTAAGGGCTTGTCACGGCGTCCTAGCAGGTCTCAGGCCCCTTAAGTGCTGCTTTAGGGCGTCACGACTCCCCGCTTTGGTGCGGGGCGTCAGATGGACTTCGGCGACGCGCTCGCCGACGGGTCTTCTCATCGCTCCGAGGCCAGTTCCACTAGCAGCACATTTACGATCTCCAATTGGAGGTCAACGCCCTGAGGCTTCAGGTTCAAGCCCTCAGGTCCGAATTGCAGACTTTGGAGGAGTCCCTTGCGCGCGTCTGGGTGAACCAGACGGGTCATCACCAACGCCTCTCGTGACTTGAGGGGCTCATCCAGGGATTGCGCAACGCCTGCAGAGCCTTTCTTGAACCGCGCGAGCAGTCTGCTTGAGGGAGCCGTAGCTTTCATGGCCTCCGGCTCCATGCCCCCTGCATCTTCTGAAGGTGGGGTTTCTGAGGCAGGTGACAGTCGCCGGAGGGATGCCGCCATGGCCTTTGGGTCGTACGAGGCACATCTGGCGTCTTGCATGCGCAAGTTCAATAAGACTGGGTTTGTCCGATCTTGGGATTTTAAACTTAAGCCTTCTGCCAATTTGTTTGCCGGTATGGCACGTGCCAGCGGGCCCATGCCGCCTGTCATGTCTGTGCCAGTGCCCAAGATGGTGTCTTCTCAGGTTACCGTTGCTTCTGTTGTCAAGCTTGCCCTGGGCAGGGTCAGGCTGCAGGATTCTTGGAGTGTGCACCTTGACAAGAAGCTGCGTGCTGCCATTCAGAAGTGGGTTTCTATCGTCCTTGAGGATCCACTCACCTTTGATGTTGGCCGCAGGTGTGCTGCCGCGTCCTGCCAGGATTCCGCAGTCTCGCAAGGTTTGCTGCACACCTTTTCGGGCAAAGCTGCGGGTACCCTGCGCAATCGTGCGGGACCGTTGCTCGTTTTGTGGCGTGGGCCAAGAAGCGGCGTCTCCAGCCGCTGCCTCTGAGAGAGAAAGATGTGTATGAGTTCCTGCTCGATTTGGAGGATTCCAGCGCGCCGTCTTTCGGCAAGGCACTCATGTCCTCGTTGGCGTTTTGCAAGTTCGTTTTGGGTGCTGAGTCTTTCTCTGACTCCCTTTGCAGTGGCCGCCTTACAGGGCTTGCGCGTGCCTCTTTTCTTAAAAAGAGGAAGAGGCGACAGAAGCCGCCACTCCCCGTTGCTATGGTCAAGAGATTGGAGCGCCTTGTTGTGGATGAGTCAGATAATGATGTTGACAGGCTGTGTGCAGGCTTTTTCTTACTCTGCATTTATCTTCGTGCTAGATACAGCGATGGCCAGGCCCTGATGAATCTGGTTTTGGATGAGCCGGACTCTTTCATGGATCCACTTGCAGGGTACTTCCAAGGTGAGACTTCGAGGACGAAGACCAGTTTCTCCTTGGAGAGGAAAACAACATTGCTTCCTATGGTGGGGCCATTGTGCGGGGTGGCGTCCGTGCCTTGGTTCAGGACGTGGATGAGTCTTCGTGAGGACCTCGCCATTCCCGAGGGGGAAGATTTTCCTCTCCTGCCGAGCCGTGGTCAGGAGGGCGGATGGTCGGGTGTTCCGCCCACGGCCACTGTAGCAGCTGGTTGGTTGCGCGGGATTTTGTCTGCCAGAGGTTTCCCTGAAGCCTCAAAGCTTGGTACTCACAGCTGTAAGGCTACGACTTTGTCTTGGATGTCAAAGTATGGTGTTGACGCGCTGCACCGGAGGATTTTGGGATATCACAAGGCTCCGCAGGATGAGATGATGCACATCTATGGGCGTGACAATGTTGCGCCTGCTCTGAGGTCTCTTGAGTACGTGCTCGCCGATATAAGGATCGGCAAGTTCCTCCCGGACACCACGCGTTCGGGCTATTTCCCAACTGAGCCTGAGCGCGAACCAGGACCGGAGTTCAATGATGAACCGTCGGCCTCGGAGGCGTCATTGGACGAAGAGGACAACGTTCAGGACCTTCGTGCTGAAGAGGCTGCGGCTGATGAGATCATACCGCCTTGGGCCGAGTTAGCTGTGGGAGACCCTGATGCTCATGTGTACATCAGGCACATTACGTCCCGCAAGCTTCACCGTCTTGCTGATGAGGGCGGGAATCGGCTTCGCTGTGGGAAGCGGTGCTCTAAGAAGTTCGAGCGTCTTGCTGAGAGGCCTAGGTTTATGGCAGACATGTGCCAAAACTGTTTCAAGTGATGTGCGCACTTGTGGAAGCCGGTACACGCGGTGCTCACCGGACTCACTCGGTGATGGTTTGATGTGCTTGCGCACTTGTGGATTGCCGGACTTCGCGGCTTGGAATGGGATGAGCTGGACCCACTCGGCTCAATTGTCTGACCCTTGCGGGTTTCACGATGTGCGTGAGTGCGTGATGCCACCGGTCCACGCGGTGGCACATGTACGAATTTCGGGCACTGGCCTGGTTTTGATGTGGCACCGACTTACTTGTCTGGTGTCATGCGAGTTTTTAGAACATGCCGAACACGAGTGTCGTGTGAAATACTTGCCGGGCGCCGTCAAGTATGTGTGATCGTGCTGAACTTGTGTCCGACAGTCAGCGGTTTGCAAGTGCATTTGACGTTTGCGGTGAGTGTGCACTTTGGCTTGAGACTCCATAGTGCCTTGACAGGTTTTGTGCCATGGCCGTCACAGAGAGCAAAGCAAACTTCTCTTCGAGGGCGAAGGCTCTTGGATTGGAGGATCCAGTGCTGGTGAAGTTCATTGACGCTGGCATTGATTGCATGAGCAAGTATGCTTTCTTGAGCTCATACGTGCCAGGGAGCACGGATGAGAGCCCATTCACTGCTGCCATCGTTAAGGTGCTTGGGCGTGACCCTTCGATTGCGGAGCTTAGTGTGCTTCGCCGCTTGCTGCATGAAAGCTACAACCTAACTGTGTCTGAATTACAATCACAGGTTGAAAGGACCGATGACTCTGCTCCGAGAAAGCTCGCAGCGCCTGACCGGGCCGACAGGTTGCAGCGACAGCAGGTTCGGCTGAGTGGTTTGACGATCCACGGCCCGACTCTTCCGGGGCATGCCGTGATCGATAAGTGCGTTCAGATGTATGAGGACAACGTGCTTCATTACTTGCCGCCTCAGTCGTGCCCTTGCCGTGATGATGAGGTCAAGTTCAAAAAGGATCGCGATGATAAGATGTTGTCCGTTGATGGTGCCGGTCATGTGTCTCTACGCACCCAGGTTGCAAAGGTTGATGCTGATGTGTCCTCCGACCTTCTCCTCAAGCTGGCATTGACCCGTCGAGGTTTGGCCCTTGACCAGGCAGGGATAGTTACCTTTTCGGAGCACGAGCGGTGGGTGGAAGCACTTTTCACCGCGCGTTTCAGGGATCCACCTGATAACTATGCACGTGTGACGCTGCAGCAGCTTATGCAGGCAGATCGGCAGCTGTTTGTTGAAGCAGCAGATCGCACTCGGCATGGAATCCAACTTGTTTCTGACGGCAAGCCTGTTGATAAGATTTGGAACGAGGCAATGAATTGCAATAATGTCACACACCTTTTGCAGCCTTTGGTCGCAGCCCCTCCGGCTCCTTTCAGGCCTGGCCCGTACGATGACCGCAGGCCCTGGAAAGGCAAGGGGAAAGGCAAGGGTAAAGGAAAGGGCAAGAACAATGTCCGCATGCCCGCTGAGCTTGCAGACATGTTTCGACTTTAACTTAGGCCGTTGCCAGAGAGCTGTATCCAATGGGAAGTGCGAGCGAGGACTCCATGTCTGCTGCATCAAAGGATGTTTCAAGAGAGATCATGGATACACGGCGTGTCCCAAACGCAAGAAGGAGTGACTAGGTGTGCAATCCATGGACCAAACGACTGACGAGAAGGATGCTGCGCCGAGCGGTGAGCCTCTTGTGCGCTCTTCTTCTGAATGCAGTGTCCTTGAAGGGGAAGTTATGCATGCAGGTCCAAATGGGTTGCCTTCCGCTGAAGAATTTGCTTCTAGTCTGATTGGGAAGTGGATTGAACAGGCTGATGTTTTGAAGCTTTTCGATTGCCTCCCGAAAGCTGCGCCGCAACGCGGCTCCGGTGGCGGCATTTCATTTACCACTGGGGCCTTTGCCAAGGTCAAGGTGGGACTTAGGAGCAATGTCGCTGTTTTTCCAAAGTCCACGCAGGTGCTGGCTGCTTTTGTAAGGCAGTCTGCTCCTGCCCACAAGTTCACAACCGTCGTGCTTTTTGATGGTGTTCGCACGGCCCCGCATCGTGATCAGCAGAATTCCTTCTTGCCTAATTTGGTCATTCCCTTGTCCCGTTTTACTAAAGGTTCAATTTGGGTGCAATCCAGCAAGGGTCCCCACACTCGGACTGTTGATGGCGCAACCCTTCAAGGGGTGGCATTGCCTGTGTCGGATGGCCCTGTCCTGTTTGATGCACGCAGGCAGACGCACCTCACTGATTCGTGGCAGGGCAGGCGGGTCATTTTGGTTGCTTTTTCTATTTCAGCCTTTGATAAGCTGTCTCTTGAGGCTTCGCAACGCTTGATTTCACTTGATTTTGCCTTGCCAACCGAGCCAGAGGTCGAGCACTTCCGTGAGCACCCACAGCTGCCTGTTCGCCTGCCGTGGCCGCCGCGTTTCCCTCTGCTGTCGAGTGCTTCAGCAACCAAGGCTGTTACCGAGGCGGTGGTTCCAAAAGAACCACTTTTTCTTGAGCTATGCGCCGGCACCGCCATGCTTTCTCGCTGCTTTCGTGAAGCGGGTGTGCCTGTCATGCCCATTGATCACCAGCACAACCGCCATCATCCGTTGGCGCAGGTCTGCAATCTCAGCTTGACCGAGGAGTCCACTTGGGTTTTCCTGCGCAATTTGGTGCGTGATCATCCTATACTCTTCGTGCACGCTGCCCCGCCTTGTGGCACGTGCTCTGCAGCGCGCAACATAAAGCGGAAAGGGGTATCCGTGGCCCCGCTTCGCTCTCCTGAGCATCCCATGGGTTTGCCTTCGCTGACTGGTGTCAACCTTGACAAGGTCCAGGCTGCAAACAAAATTTACGTTGGCCTTGCCCAGTTTCTTGATTTGCTTTGCAGCTCCAACATCCCATGGACAGTTGAGAATCCTGAGTCAAGCATGCTTTGGCAGCTGCCCTGTTTTGCTCATTTGGTAAAGAATTTTCCGAGGGTCAATTTCGACATGTGTTGCTATGGTGGTGCACGTTTGACTCACCGTACGCTGCTTACATCTTGTGATGCCATCGAACATTTTCGCCAGCGCTGTCCGGGTGGGCACGAACACCTTCCGTGGAAGCCACAGCGCCGCGCTGATGGCACGATGTCTTTTCCCACTGCGCAGGAGGCGGCCTACCCTAGGCCCTTTTGCCAACAGTTCGTGGCGCTGGTCTTTAGGCACTTGGGTCGTCCCTTGCCTGTGCATCCTACTGCGGCCACGCCTGCCGCTGCTGCCACTTCTTCTGCTCGGCAACCTCGCGGGCGTAGACTGCCTCCTGTTATGCCTGAGTTCAAGCGTGTGCTTGTCTACCAAGTTCATGCTCTGCAGCCTGTTGATTCCAAGCGGTGCATTTTGCAGCCCCTCCGCGATGCTCCTTCTGGATCCAAGCTTCTCTCTTCGACCTCTTTACTGCTAAGCGGGGGTGGTTCTGGGTCTTCGTTGAAGTTTTCCCGGGATGAGGTTGTGGACTCGGATAGTTCTAGCAGTGATGCCAGCAGTTGCGAATCCGTGCACGGTTCTGACAGTGATGCCTCCTGTGCGCGGACCTTGGAGCCTTCTTGTGATGCGAGAGCTTTTGAGGTTCGCCTTGGTGTGTACGCCTCTCCTGATGAATTTCTTGATGGGTGCAGAGGGGTTACTCATCCTTTCGATCACCTGCATGCCGCTCCTGATCGTCTCAAACAATGCATTTTTGACATGTTGGTCAATGGCCCGACCTGGGTTGTGCAACGGAGGGCGGCCCTACTCAGGAAGTGGACGTCCTGGGCCTCCGACCTCGAAGGCGAGGAACGTGCTTTGAAGGAAGCGCTTGATCCTCAGGTCGCCAAGGTTTTGCAAGGAAAAAGGCTAAAGCTTTTGGAGCGTATTGCCGGCTCCCTTGGTTGGGTTGACATGAAGGTTTTCGATGAACTGCGCAATGGTTTTGACTTGGTGGGCCATCATGAACACACTGGAGTTTTCGCTCACGAGCCCAGGCCACCTAAGTTGGCCGAAAGTGATTTCATTAGTGCCGCACAATTTCTGCAGCCCGCTTTACTTGGAAAAATTCGTGCTTCTGCATCCGATGCGAATGCTCGTGAGCTGTGGGACAAGACTCTTGATGAGGTGGCTGATGGCATTCTTGAGGGACCGCTTTCTGCTGAGGAGTTGTTGTCTCGACACGGGCCGTGCTGGCTCCCTACTCGCCGGTTCGGCGTTGAACAGACTTCCTCTGCCGGCCGTAAACTTAGACCGGTTGATGATTTCACTGAGAACAAGGTCAATTTGGCTTTCGGTTCGATGGATAAGCTTGATCTTAACGCGCTTGACGAGTTGATTGGGATCAGCAGGTTGTGGATTCGGGTTCTGAACGGGCCGCCTGATTTCACAATCCCTCTCTCAACTGGTGAATCCTTGAGTGGTCGTCGGCATGACGGCTGGAAGAAGGTGGGGTGCGAGCCTCTCCTCACTACCTTGGACCTCCGAGCGGCTTATAAGCAATTTGCTGTTTCTGCGAAGTCGTGGGCCCTGGCAATAATCGCATTGCTTGACCCTTCGACTGCTGAGCCTGGACTCTTTGAGTCGAAGGCCCTACCTTTCGGGAGTTCCGCTTCGGTGCTTCACTTCAATCGCCTTGCGCGCCTATTCTGGCGCATCGGCGTGGAGCTGTGTGTGCCTTGGTGCAACTTTTATGACGACTTCCCTGTCATGTCTCCGAGTGGCATTGCTGACAACACCATGGAGACCATGATTGCCCTGTGTAACCTGTTGGGGTTTAGGTTCGCCTCCGATAAGCTTTCCCCCTTTAAGGCCCAGGCCACGATGCTTGGAGTTGAGGTTGATTGCTCTCGCTTTTCTGAAGGCTTAGTTCTTGTCCGGAACAAGCCGGGCCGGGCTGAAGAGCTCATTGTTTCTCTTGACGAGGTCCTTGAGGAAGGTTTGATCTCTCGGAAGCGGTATCTAAGCTTAATGGGTCGCCTGCACTACACTGACTCGTACATCCTTGGCAAGGCTGGACGCCTCTTCTTGGCAGAGGTTAGGTCTTGGGCAAAGGCGCACTCTGGGCCTGAGTTGAAGCTTGATGATTGTGTTCGGCGGTCTCTTGAGAGATTGCTGAACCGACTTCGTTGTGGCACTCCTCGCCATGTCCCTTGTTCCGTGGCCGATCACGTTGTACACATTTACACCGATGGGGCGAGCGAAGGAAGTTCCCACACCGTGGGAGGGGTGCTGATGTTTCAGAATCAGGTTCACGCTTACTTTGGTTGCTCGGTCCCTGCTGTCCTGGTGTCGCGTTGGGCCGAATCCATGTGTCACTTCATAGGGCCCATAGAGGCCTACGCCGTTGCCGTCGCGAGGAAGGCTTGGCACCAATTCATCGCGGGACACAGATGTATCTTCTACATTGATAATGTGCCTGCACAAGACTCTTTCATCAAGGGCACCTCTGCCAACCATCACGTCAGGGACATATTGTTGTCTTTCGAGGCGGCCGAAGAGCTAAGTGCTTCTTGGTCCTGGTTCGCCCGTGTTGCCAGCCAGAGCAATGTGGCCGACGCTCCGTCACGTGGTGACTTTGCATCCTTGATTAAGCTTGGTTGTCGTAGGGTTAGTCCCTCGTGCCCCCTGTCGGGTTGTGACCTTAAGGATCTCTTGGCTCCCGCTAAGATTGCTAAGAAGGGGTGAAGGGGGCGGTCGCCAGACCGTGTTTCGCCCCGTGCAAAATGAGTGAATGTGCGATTGCATCATATGCCGCTTTATTTGGAATCATGTTCGTACTTGCGATTGGATTCATTTGCAAATATACCTTGAGTCCTTTACCTTGGCATATGTTTGAAAATCCGATTATGAAAAGGATCTCAGCAGACAAGCGCGCGCCATCTGCGATCCCTTTTTCATAAAAGGACAGCGAGCTCGATGCGAGCATTTTCAAACATTGGTTTCAAAATTTGGCATGCTTGATTTTACACTTGTGCTGATTTGCAGTGACTTTTGCATCTCCGTGATTGGTCTTGGAATGCAACATGTGTATGCAGCTCAGTGCTCGAGCTGAGCTTTGGAAGAATTTTCTGCCCACCCACCACTCCCTGTGTGCTGCTTTGGCTCTACGTGCCATCGAGCTTGCCAACCTTTCATGTTGTGTCTCGAGCTCTCCTTGAGCTCCGCTTCGCTTGTGTTCCGCCGCACTCGCTTTGCGTGCTGCCGGTGTTGAGCTCTCTTGTGAGTTCCACCTGTGCCTGCCGTAGGTGTAGCTGCGTAGTTGTAGCCGTAGGCTGTGCCAAGTACGCTGTGCTCAGCTGCTTGCTGTCTACTCTTGCAGTCCGTTTCACTCGTGGTAGTCCGTAGCTGGCGTACGTGCTACTGCACTGGTCCCACCCTCCTCACCCACGCCCCCGAAGGGGGCGGTCGCCAGACCGTGTTTCGCCCCGTGCAAAATGAGTGAATGTGCGATTGCATCATATGCCGCTTTATTTGGAATCATGTTCGTACTTGCGATTGGATTCATTTGCAAATATACCTTGAGTCCTTTACCTTGGCATATGTTTGAAAATCCGATTATGAAAACTGTCACTTTTCTGTTGTCTTATTGTTACTTTGTTGCCCTTCAGGACCTGGCTGAGGGCGTCTGCGAGCTTCCACGGTTGTAGATTGTGCAGAGTTACAGAGTGCGCCATAGCAGCTCCAGAGCATATTGGTCGGAATGGCATGCCTCGGCAGCATCTCTTAAAGTTCTGGACGAACGAGCGGCCGCGGCTCAAGTCCAGCTTGGCGCGGTACTCGGCCCCGTGATGATAAGGGGCTTGCAAGAGTGAACAGTGGCCAAACATCCTTGGACAAGGCGACAAACATCTGTGATCTCATGCGAAACTACAACTGCACCAGTCAGATCCCTCGAGCAGCAAGACAGGGGCAATTCCGTAAGACGTAGCTCACTGAATCAGCTCAGATTCAGCCTTCAGCCCAACCAAACAGGGGCCATTGCCATTGCATTCTACGAGAGCGCTGCTGCCCTTTCGGTGCAAGCCTCGCATCCGAAATTCGTAATTTGCGCATGGCATCGTCAGCGTCCTAGCGCGGCTCCCAAGCCAAGCATGGCCGAGCCAGCGAAGAAGCGGCCCAAGCTCAGAGAGCCTCGCCTGCACAAGTCCGGTACTCTTGACCCTCGGGCTTTGCTGCGCTGCCCCCGTCCGTTTGCTGCAAGGATCGCGGCCCGTACACTGGGGAGGAGCGAGCGGCCGCCTCCGAGATGGAGCGCAAGCTGATGGAGCTTGCAGACCTCGACGCTTTGCTTTTCGGAAGAGGGGAGACAGAGAGGGGGAGAGTTGCTCGAGCCTGGGCTTGCTCTACTTAGTGTTGGGCACATGCGATGGATAGACGAGGAATGAGAGCGCCTCAAGATGCCCCCCGCGCCCCCCAAAGAGAAAAGCTAAGGGCTCTCCCCCTCTCATTGGGTTGCTCTCGAGGTGACGAACCGGCCTAATGGCGCAGAGATTTTCCATCGTGAGAGGGAAGCCTGCGTAGAGTTGGCCGGCCGGATTGCACCAGGCAGCTCTGCTGCAATCGCATCTGCGTCCGGTTTCACCGCATTGCAAGAGGTGCCGGAACCAAGGCATCGTCGAGAAGCTGCAGGGCCTGCCCTTCAGGGCAAACACCAAGGGCAAGCATGGCGGAGCCTTGGACAAGATCATCGCAGAGCTGAAGGCAAGGCCAACTGTCAACTGTTCGATCTGTTTGCTCTGCCCTCGTGTGTGCTGCGAGGCCGGAGAGCCCCACCGACCGGAGGCAAAGTGCACCGCACGGCCAAGTTGTAAATCAGTGACTCCTGTAGCGACGTGGAAGTATGTTGCAGCCCCTTGATGCTTTCAGATTTGGACTCTAATCCCTGCGTAGTCTCTGCGTCAGGCAGTGCAGGGTGCAGCGAGGCATCCCGACCCGCTTCCTCACGACCCTGGCGCGGGCAAGCGCAAGCTGCCGAAGGTCGGAAGGGTGGCGTTTTGAGCGCAGTGTCGTGCCATCTGACTCCACGGCCGGAAGATTCAAGCAGCAGCGAAGCGTGAAGCAAAAGGCAAAGCGCAACCACGACCTCGGCCTGCGCGGAAGCAAGCGGTGGGTGGCCTGGCAGATTCGGGGCGGTGCGCTGTCGAAAACGGTCGTGCGAAGTCGTTTAGAGCTGAGCCCAGGCAGAAGCAAAGCCAGAAGCTGTTTCGGCCGATCCGCCAGCTGCGCCGGCTCCACCTTCAGGCGAGGCGAAGCAAGCTGCGTTGACCAGCTTCTTCAAGTCGAAAGCGGTGGATGCGGTGACCACTGCACCAGCGGCGCCACCAGAAGCACCAGACATGGCTGCCACTGGCGTCGACCTTGGAAGCCGCTTGCCTTTGAGCACTATCGTCGAAGTGTTTAAGTCTCGGCGAATGCCATGCTCCGAGATTGTTCCAGCAAGCGACGTTACTACAAAGAGTTGGAGCTGTACCCCGGAGCATCCTTGCGAGAGATCAACACCGTCTCTCGCAAAAGGGCGCTGCAGCGCCTCAGCTGCAGTCGATGCAGTACTTTACTACTCGTCTCTACAAGTTTTACCTTCTTGTTAGGGTTTAGGGCTTAAGGTTTAAGGTTTAGGGTTTAGGGTTTAGGGTTTAAGGTTTAGGGTTTAGGGAAGGTTTAGGGTTTAGGGTTTAGGGTTTAGGGCCACGGTTTAGGGTTTTAGGGTTTAGGGTTTAGGGTTTAGGGTTTAGGGTTTAAGGTTTAGGGTTTAGGGTTTAGGGTTAACTGGTGAAGCTATGACTTATAGATGTGGTGTATACACTTTGAGGTTACAATCCCAACCCACAAAACCGCCCTAGTTATTCAAACACAATGGGCACGTGAAACCTTGGAGTTGAAGTTGGAAGCGTGCAATGAACATTGGATTTACAAGTTGTCTGTTCTTACGTTGGTCGTGTGAGAATGGCTTCTTTGTAGCTGCTATCCGTTCATTGCGCCTGGTGTGTCAACGACCAGTGGAAACTATTACCTTTAACGATCATTCCCTGAATGGCTGAATCATCACATTGATAGAGTTGTTGTCTAATCTGAGAAAGATGATTCAGCCTCAACCACAATGACAGAATGTTAAAGTTAGTAAGTTCCATTCCCAATTTCCATTTACTACATGCTCCTACTGGCCATTTTCATGGTGGGCTTCCGCGGCGCAGTAAAAGTTATGTTTACACTTGGCTAAAATTTTCTACTGGCCTTGGGGCTCCTGGGGGCGCAGTAAAAGTTAAGTTTACACTGGGCTAAATCTTCTACTGGCCTTCGGGCTGGTCGGGTTTTTGGCGCAGCTAGCTTAAAGACCTGCTGTGACCGAAGACCTGTGTGTCTTGTAATCGGATCTGAGGGGAATCCATGATAACAATAGAGATGCTAGGTAAGTGATAGCTGTAGACTTTAAGCTTCGTAAGATATCCTGCTGGATGAGATGCATCGCAAGCTGCTTCCCCATAGTTGACGACATCCCAACATCTCGTAGGGGGCTGCCATAGTTGAGCACCTGCGGTGGCATGAAGCTTGCTTGAAAGCAGCCAAGCAAAAGAACAGCGAAAATGCTTCAGTTGCCCACTGCATCCGGTTATGCTATGGTGGCCACGGATTAGGAACTGCTAGTCCAAGTTCTTTGGGCGTTCGGACCTATGGGGCGGTTCTAACAAATGCTCGGGCCTGGTCCTGTGTCAGTGAATACGGATCCGCGTCAGACATGGTCATGCTCCATGTTGGAAGAAGCCGGACTTGATAAGTCCCTGCATCCTATTGTGTTCACTCGGGGGACCTCTTTGCTCGACGTCGAATGATATCCTCGGCCTCGCCAGAAGACGCAATACGTTTGTGCGGGCTCATGGCAAGTGGATAGATTTCGACTGAGAGTGAATGTCCTGGACGGACCTCTTGACTTGATGTCGGATGATATCTTCGGCCTCGCCAGAAGACGCAACACGTTTGTGCAGGCTCATGGCAAGTGGATGGACTTCGGCTGAAAGTGAATGTCCTGGTGAGCATAGGGAGGAAGACGGGATTGAGAACTTGTCGTTGAAAGTCTGCATCCGAACACGGAGCAAGGCTATGGACTGATACGGGACGATGCAGGAACAGGTCCTTAGTTGCATTTGGACGAGCACCATGCAGTCCTAGCCACCTACGAGAGTCGTCAAGCGACAGAACCCAGCTTGTGGGCACAGCTCTGCTGTGTCGGAGAAACTTCAAATGGAGTCACAAGCTCCAACTCTGTGCTTCAGACCCCACTAAGCCTCGATGGCTAAGTCACGGCTAGAGAGAATAGAGTAAGCGCTGGTCCTGGAGCTACTACGCTGAGAAGGGACGCAAGGAGCTGAAAAGGCTCAGTTACCTCGGTTGGACATGGTTCCAGCCTGGGTGACAGAACCCTGGACAGTCTCCCGTGACGTTGCCGTTGGCGATCGGAACTTCAAACGCACTCCGACATGCATACCGTGAGTACTGGTGGCTCGAGCACAGCACCGGTCGTCGTTTGGTTCCAACGGTTCTATTCTTCTCTAGTCGGTTTGTTGGCAGACGCAGCTCGGTGACGTGTTGAGTCATACGCTTTCTGCTTTCTTTCCTGGAGTGGTGTGGGTGGGTGGAGGGTTCCTAGGATGCTACGTCTAAGCCTCCCTTAGGCGACTCGGGTTTCCTTAAGCCTCTTCCATTGCTTCCGGGTGGAAAGCCTTGTACTGCAAAGCCCCTGCCAGGTGCTCTTGGTGGGTGATAGCCGGCAAACAGCTTCCCACAGTGATTCGGTCTTGCTTAGATAGCACGCAGTGTGAGTCGAGTCCTGTCATGCGGAGGTGTTGGCGCGCTCTTCGTGTGTCGGGTTTCCCTTCCAGCGGTCGGTTGTAAGTGCCTGGCTCTGTGCAATTGCAAGGGAAATGCTCTGTGGGATCTGGCTTAGCATCGAGGTCTTGACGGTTGAGAGTGGGAGCCATTCGGTGACTGATCGGGAGCAGAAGCAACTTGGAGCATTTCATCCTGACGTTGCTGACGTGCTTTTCTGGGAGGTTCCTGTAGCCTTAAGGGGGAGCTTCTGCTTAAAGCCTTTCGTTCTGCATTTGCCCTGTCAGGTGCTGTGTGGAGCGACCGATAGCTGCCGTAAGACTCTGGTGGCGAGCGCTGCTGGGGGCGTGGGTGGCTGGGCGCTGGTTCTGACCTGGTTGGTATCAGCACTTCATCTTCTGCAGGCTCCTCGGCTTCGCTTGGGGGGCTCGTGGGCCAAACTTTGTGGAGGGAACTTCGCAGGGTGGTTCCCGTCCTATATCAGAAGCAGCTACGTGTGTGCGCGAAGGCAGTAAGGAACAAAGACTAGGAACGGTAGGTGGTAACCGAAGCGTGGCAGCAGCCAAGGTGATGGTGGCGAGCAGCAGCTGTGCAGTCGAAGGCTTGAGCACAAGGACCCGCGAGTTGCAGCCGAGAGAAGAGGTTTCTAAGACAGAGAAGTGAGACGAAGGCTAGGGAAGGTAAACAAGGACGAGAGCGAAAGAGAGCAGCAGTCTAGAGGGAAAGCTAGCCAGGAGAGACAGCAGCGAAGGTTGCAGGCTCCAGGTGGAACAGAAGACTTGGAACAGCAAGAGCGAGGAGCAGCAAAAGGCTTCACAGACAGAGAGGGACAGCTTACGCGAGCGAGGGTTGCAGTGTTCAGGTGGAGCGAGGGACGACAAGAAGACAGCTGCGAGGAAAGAGAGGTTGCAGGCTCCAGGTGGAACAGAAGACTCCCGAAACCAACAGCTAGCAGCAGCACAACGGTTCACGAAGAGGGACAGCTTAGAGAAGCGCAGGGTTGCAGTCTTCGGGTGGAGCGACGGACTAAGCAAAACAGCGGCGCGCGAAGACATGTTGCAGAGGTGAGGTGGAGCACAAGACTTTCGACAGCTTGGTGCAGACATGGTTGCGGAAGGGAGACTTTTTGAAAACGAGGGGGATCTCTTTGTGAGACGAAGTTGCGGCAAAGGCGCTTGAAGACCAATGGCTAAAATTTCCCAGAGAAGGGGGAACTTTTTCAAAAAATTCTGGCTGGAGGATTGGCTGGCGAAACTTTTTCGCGAAAGCAGGGGGATTTGTTTTCAAAGCTTTCGCGGCGTAAGGCGGGTAAAGGGCTACTGGCCACAATTTTCCCGGAGAAGGGGGAACTTATTCAGAAAATCTTGGCTTGAGGATTTGCTGGCGAAACTTTTTCGCGAAAGGAGGGGGATCTGTTTTCAAAGCTTTCGCGGCAAAGGCGGGTAAAGGCTACTGGCCAAAATTTTCTCGAGGAAGGGGGAACTCTTTCAAAAAATTCTGGCTGGAGGATTGCTGGCGAAACTTCTCGCGAAGGAAGGGGGATCTGTTTTCAAAGCTTTGGCGGCAAAGGCGGGTAAAGGCTACTGGCCAAAATTTTCCCGGAGAAGGGGGAACTTTTTCAAAAAATTCCGGCTGGAGGATTTGCTGCCGAGACTTTTTCGCAAAAGCAGGGGGATCTGTTTTCAAAGCTTGCGCGGCGAAAGTGGGTAAAGGCTACTGGCGAAAATTTTCCCAGAGAAGGGGGAACTTTTTCAAAAAAATCTGGCTGGAGGATTGGCTGGCGAAACTTTTTCGCGAAAGCAGGGGGATCTGTTTTCAAAGCTTTCGCGGCGTAAGGGGGGTAAAGGGCTACTGGCCACAATTTTCCCGGAGAAGGGGGAACTTATTCAAAAAATCTTGGCTTGAGGATTTGCTGGCGAAACTTTTTCGCGAAAGGAGGGGGATCTGTTTTCAAAGCTTTCGCGGCAAAGGCGGGTAAAGGCTACTGGCCAAAATTTTCTCGAGGAAGGGGGAACTCTTTCAACAAATTCTGGCTGGAGGATTGCTGGCGAAACTTCTCGCGAAGGAAGGGGGATCTGTTTTCAAAGCTTTGGCGGCAAAGGCGGGTAAAGGCTACTGGCCAAAATTTTCCCGGAGAAGGGTGAACTTTTTCAAAAAATTCCGGCTGGAGGATTTGCTGCCGAGACTTTTTCGCAAAAGCAGGGGGATTTGTTTTCAAATCTTGCGCGGCGAAAGTGGGTAAAGGCTACTGGCCAAAATTTTCCCGGAGAAGGGGGAACTTTTTCAAAACATTCTGGCTGGAGGATTGGCTGGCGAAACTTTTTCGCGAAAGCAGGGGGATCTGTTTTCAAAGCTTTCGCGGCAAAGGCGGGTAAAGGCTACTGGCCAAAATTTTCCCGGAGAAGGGGGAACTTTTTCAAAAAATTCTGGCTGGAGGATTTGCTGGCGAAACTTCTCGCGAAGGAAGGGGGATCTGTTTTCAAAGCTTTGGCGGCAAAGGCGGGTAAAGGCTACTGGCCAAAATTTTCGCCAAGAAGGGGGAACTTTTTCAAAAAATTCCGGCTGGAGGATTTGCTGGCGAAGCTTTTTCGCGGAAGGGGGATTTCTTACTGGCCAAAATTTTGCCCGAGGAAGGGGGAACTTTTTCAAAATTCTGTGTCGCGACCAAGGCGGGTAGAAGGCTACTGGCCAAAAATTTGCCGAAGATGGGGTGGGAATGGGCTGGGAGAACTTCAAAGTCGTGGGGTGGGTATGTGCTGTGTGTGTGTGTGCTGTGTGAGGTTAAAATTGGAACCTCTGCAACGGCTCCGCGGCCATCCTTTTCTCTGTGACTGGATTTTGTTTGAACATATTGAAAGTAGAGAAACAAACATCGCAACCAGCACGCGCAAGCATTGAGTGACAGCATTCTCTGCACCACCTCGGGCCCTTGCAGGATGGACCTGGCGCAGGCATTCCTCTTGCTTTTGGCTGTTGTGGTCCTCGAGGGAGTGAAACAGACGCTTGGCTGCAGTGTCGCGTCTTTCTGCTACGTCACCCCTGTTTCTTGCTTGGCATATCTGGCCTTGTACACTTCCAGCACCCCCTTATTCGCAGTTTAGGGGGGTCTACCCCCCTTCTCACCCCCGTTTCCCGCAGCATTCCCCCCCTGTTGAGTTTTTCACACACGCCACCGTCCTCTTCCATGTCAGTGAGTACAGGTCTGGTCCTTGCTGTGCAATTTTGGCTTCGTCCTTCTTGCTCTACCTGTCCTGCGAGACTTCCAGCACCGTCATCTCGCTACTTTAGGGGGGTCTACCCCCCTTGCCACCCCCGATTCTCCGAACCCCTTATGTTGAATGTTACTTGCACGCCAGCCTCCGGGTCCATGTCTCTGAGCACACGTCTGTTGTTTGCTTTGCGGTCTCGCTTCCGAGGCAAGTCTCTCGCCAGAGCTCCATCATGCGGACGTGCCTTGGAAGATTCCCTTAGTGAGCCCTCCTGGCCTTCCAGGTCCCGGTTGCCACGACACGGGTTGCCTGGCTAATGCCTGGTTTGTGACTTTGGTGTGCAAGACCAAAGAATCGTTGCGGATTGAAACGTTGTCAATGATTTTGACGAAGACATTTTCTCAAGGTTTCTTTTTCTAAGAATCGCCCAGAACGACCACGTAAAAGAAAAAACTCTTCTTTGCAAAAGGATTAGCGGAAGCAGCCGAAAACCATGTTGGACTTGCACAACCACACACTCATTGGGTTTCTTGCGTTGCACGTGCCTGTAGAAGCCGCTGTTGTAACCCTCCACCCATGTCGCCGACTTTGCACTCGCGCAGGATCCGAACACGGAGCAGAGCCTGTCTCTCGGCTTGCATCTTTACCACATGTCCAGGAAGATAGCATGTCACCCTGCGTATCTCTTTCGACTTTGAAGGGCGCCTTTTGCCGCGCCGTCGCTTTGTCGTGAAGCAACGGAACCCCGCAGGTGCTGACATCCTGCCTCAGCTGTTCTTCGCCTGTCTTGCCTTGCAAAACCTCGAGAAGTACCAGCAAGCAACGCTGTGTGAACGTGCACAAGCTTCTGTCTCTGGGCTTGCATCTTTGGCACATCTCCATCAGCAAAGGGCGTCTTCTCCTGCAACGCCGTTTTCCTTCTGAGGCGATCGGACAACTTTGCTGTCGCTCGACTCGCATCTTGAAGCCGTCCTGTCCAGTGAAGTTGCTTGTGGAGTCGCCTGCGCCTCTGCCGCGCCGTGTCTTTGTCGTCGCCGCTAAGGAACGGCAGAGCTGTGGACATCCTGCTTCGCACTCGTCTTCGTCCAGGATGCCGATCTTCGGCCCAGGACAGGGTCCGCGCTTCAGGGGGAGGGCTCCCTCCCCCCTTTGACCCCCCTCCACTTTCCTGCTAGGACAAGGGCGGCGGCTGACCTGGGTGCTCTCTGTTGCAAAACCTCGACGAGTGCCAGATAGCATGTGGAGGTTTAAAACGAAGCGCTCATCTGTCCCTGCGACTGCCTGTACCTGCTTCCATGTGCGGCCCATGTCATGAAGCTACAGCCTACGTCTCCTTGTTCGAGAGCTTTCTTTCTGCACTCAAGCAGTTCTTAGCCGGTGACCTCTGACCATAATCTTTTGCTTGTCTTCTTCGGTCATGCCACGCCGCCCACGCCCAGCTGGTCTCACGTCCGCGACAGAGTGGGAGGCGTGGTGGCAACCCGCCTTGGCTGTTTGCTGCTGGCTCGCAAGACCCTTGGCAGAGGCCTCGAAGTCTTGTCGCAGCAGACGACAGTGCACGTCTTGTTCTGTCCTTGCTCCCTGTCCGCACCTGTGTCCGTGCCAGGTTTCTTGGCGCACGACGTGGGCGCAGCGCCTACAACAGCAGCGGGATGCTGCCATTCGTGCATGGCGCCACGTCCATGCCGGCGCGCAACACGACACCTGGACGAGTCGCCAACGCAATCTTCAGGACTGGCTGCGCTGGGGCAGCTGGGGAAGGTGTCCTTCGTGTGGTCTCTTCTACCAGCGCAAGATGCTGGAAGCGGAGGTCAGCCCCTGGGAAATTGCGCGTAGCTGCTGTTCTATGTTGCTGTCTCACTCACTCTCTCTCTCTCTCTCTCTCTCTCTGTCTCTCTCGCTCTGTGGCTTTCCTTCTTTCTTGGCTCTGCTGATAGAATTGCCTTCTCTTGGCTGCCGTTGCGTTGCTTCTCTCAGGTAGACCGCGTGGACTTACTGGGCGACAACGTCCGCCAGACCTGCCCCGGCTGCCGCGGCCAGCGGCTGAACCCCGCCAAGCCACCCAGGGTGCGCGACCTTCCACGGCCTCTCCGCGGCCTTTCTACGCGCCAGCAAGAAGCCCTCCGGCCCATTGCCGTACACCAAGGACAGCCCCAACAACACCCGCAAGGGTATCGCCGACGAGACACCCTCACTCGTCTCAGCTGGAAGCCCCAGAGCGTGGAAGCTGCCATTGCCGCCTCACCCCGAGCCGAGCGCCCGGAGCGCCCGGCATCCCCCTATACCGGCTGGCTCACCGCCCACAAGGCCGTGTTGGACAGAGGCACCACACCGGAGCACCTTCGCCTCTCGCTCGGAGCGCTCCTGGAGCCACTCCTGGAGACAGCCCTGTGGCCTCACCTCTACCCAACCAGAGCTCTTTGCGAATCCAACATGTATGCGCCGCAAGCTCATTGGCAACCGTTTCAGCCCCGGCGGCAACAACAGGACGCCGGCAACCCGGGCAAGGTGTCGGCGAAAGAGCTCTTTGTGGCAAAGCTCCAGTCGGGCATCGCAGACTATGCCGCCAACTACGAACTCCTGCAAGTGCAGTTTGACCGCCACATCATGAGGACGCTCCTGAGCTCCATGCAGGATGCGACCTCCGGCGGGTTGACGAGTGCCCAAGTCAACGAACATCGGCACTGGACAAAGCAGTATTGGGCCCGGCAGCATCGCTACCTCCTGGACTTAGTAGCTCAGCGTGGCCCTCCTCACCTTTTCCTCACTATTGCGCCACACGAGTTTGCCTTTCCCTGGCCTCGGTGGCTCGAGGAGCTGCACGCCAAGAGTGGCCTAGGGCCCACGCAACTGCCAGGGCCAGAGTCCCTGTGCATCGCGCACGCCCTGCGCGAGTTTTGCGGGGCCTACTTGGCAGGTTTCGGCCCGAAGAAGCGGTGGCGAGGCAACCTCTTCAGCAACAAGGTTGCAGGGCCCGACAATAACGTCGAGGCCTACCTCGGCCGCTTTGAATTCCAAGACGGCAGCAAATCCCACCACTACGGCAAGGGAAGGGGGTCCTTGCACATACACCTCCTCTTCTGGTTCCGCAACTTTCGGGCCACCTTCGTGGAAGACACCATTTGCGCCGAACTGCGGCCCCGCGACGCGGAACTCACTACCTTGGCTCAGACCATACAGCGCGGCATTGAAGGTGCCAGGAGCCGTGCCAACGTCCGGGAGGAACCCTCCCAGTGGCAGTACGATCGAGGCAGCGCCAAGTGGCAACTGCACCTGCGGCATACCTTGGACTTTGCCGCCCAGGCCCTCCGGCCGTTCCTGGTGCCAGTGCTACGCCTCTTTCGTTGCCACTCGGACGTACAGTGGTGGGACGCCAAAGGCCAGCTCCTCCGCTATGTCGTCGGGTACGTGGCCAAGTACTCCGACGGCAATCAGGCTTGTCTGATGGACACGGAGAAGACCCCGTGGGGGGCAGCCTTGGCGCTACTGCGGGGGTGGCGAGCGGGGGAAGCGGAGATGACCATGGTGCTGGCCCGGGAGCCCATGGTCTTCCACAACTTTGCAGCCAAAGAGTACTCCCCCCCGTGTACGGCAGCGCGGTGGTAGACCCGTCTTTGTACCTCTACCACCGGCGCGCAGCCACGGAGGAGAACCTCTCCCTGCTGGAATGGCTGCGGCTCTACACCGTTAGTGGTGCTCTGGAGGACCATTCCGCCAACGCCCGGCGCCGAACCATCAAGCAGCTGCTTTGCGTTGGGGTTCGGTACGCCCCCATGGGCTTGGACATTTTCTTCTGGCAGTGGACCCTCCTCCACTTCCCCCACCGCCGACTCACAGAGCTGCTCCCCGTCCACGACGACCCAGCCGGTCGCTCGCGCCATCGGTTCCTCGCTCGAGCTGTCGACTTGATGCCGGACACCTGGAGCGACGCCAGCTGGGCTCAGAAAACCTTGGAACTGCAAGGTCATCTAGGAGTCTTCGTGGAAAGTTGCCTCGCGCAATTGCGGGCCAGTCTGAAGCACATCGAGCTCTTGCGCAGCAAGCAGTTCCAGCCGAGCCCTGCGGCAGCCCCTGCGCGGCCTATCGACTACGATGCCTTATCCGAGCGGCAAGCCGCCTTCCTGCGCACCATCGAAGCCGATATGCAGCTGCGCCAAACAGCCCAGGACCAGGTACAGCAGGGCGAGGTGCCACATGTGGGCTACCAGCTGCGAGGGCGTGCCGTGGCCCGGTTTCTCACCGGCGGACCCGGCGCCGGTAAAACCTTCTGCATGAGGGCGTGCATGCAGACAATGGCGGAGCAAGGCCGCCGGGTGCTCTACGCGACCCCCACGGGCAAGCTTGCAGCCACCTTCGGCTCCTCCGAAGGGCCTGTGACCAGCACCACCATCCACCGAGCTTTCGGGATCCTGCCCAATACGCAGTCCGGCAGCTGGAGCCCACAAGACGCATTGGACTTTGATGCGTGGGTCATCGACGAAGCCAGCATGGTGTCGACGGCTATAGGGGAGCACATCTTCCGCCTCTGGCTTCGGGCCGAGAAAGTGCCCCTTCTGATTTTCTTGGGGGACTTCAAACAGCTGGCGCCGGTCACCCAAGAAGCCCAAGACGTCCGGTCCAGCGTCTGGCAAGCATTCGCCATACCATGCCGAGCGCCGAGCACGTGGCGAACTTCTTCGAACCCCTTCTCTTGGCCAGGGAGATCACACGGCCGCTCCAGGAGCTTTGGCGGCAACTGCCGAACGCCCTAGTCGTCACTGCCACGCAAAAGGCCGCGGCGCTGGTGAACCAACTCGGGGCTGAGATGTTTGGCCAGCAAGCCCTCGGGACCGCCGTCGTCTGGCCAACGACCGGCGCCGGCACGCCCCAGCCCCTACCGCTTTACGTCGGCACCCGCGTCCGGTTGACGCAGAACCTGGCGCTCGGGGCAGGTCTGGTGACAGGGGCCGAAGGCACGCTGGAGGCAGCGAGCGTGGCCGGGCTCGTGGTGCGGCTCAGCAGCCGAGCGGTGGAGACCATCTGGCCGGTGGCGCGGCGAGTGGAGGACACGGGGTTCACATGGATCTAGAGTCGAGAGCATGTGTGTCTGTGTGTCTCATGCCGGGAACGTGTGCACGCAGCCTTGCCCCGCAGGTGGCTGGTGGCAGCGTCGTGCGGAGCGCGTACGCCCTGAGCTACGGCTACGCTGCTACTGTACACCAGGTCCAAGGCCAAAGCGCTCCGGAGCTTGGCATTTGCTTCGATGAAGCTTTTGCACCTCCGGGTTGGGCTTATACCGCCGTGACCCGTGCCGTGAGTTTACACGGTCTGCGGGCTCTCGGCCGCCCTTCGGCGCAGCACTTTCGGCCGCGCACATAAAAAAAGGATCTAGCCTGGAGGGCCTGTGCCAAGCATTGCAGCCGCTGCCTCTTCTCTTGAAGACGAAGGGGGGTCTACCCCCCTCAAACCCCCGGTAGAAAGTGCGCACTTGGACTGGAAGAGCCTGCATGGGACACTTGCTTCTCGTTGCAGCCTCCTTTCCAGCTGTCAAGCTTCACTCGCTCCCTCTCCTAGTGTCTTCCCCACTGTCCAAGCATGGCGCGCCGCTCCGCAGCTTCTTCTTTCATCCCTGCTGCCGCCGAGGACAGCCGCGGCCGCCGTGCGTGGAAGGCCGGCGACCGCCTGTGGGATATGCACCTGCAGCCGCCGAAAATGCTTGCCAAGAACTTGGGGGCGGTGGTTTACAACGAAGAGGGCACGTCAAACGCGGGAATCCTTGGCCTCCTGAAGCCCGAGCAAGCATTCGACGCGAAGTTATTTGCAGCCGAGGCCGTCCGGGGAGAGCGCCACGAGCTCTTCAACCGGCCAGCGATTGGCCTCTCCATGCTGGTCGGTTCCTTGCATGCCACGATGATTAACCTGCAAGAAGGAGCCGAGGCTGGCATATTCAGTGCCACCTTTGCGAAGGAGTACTGCGAGCTGTGTGTGAAATACGAGATTGAGGAAGCGAACAAGATCTTAAACATCCAGGACCGCGACACGCGTGTGCTGCCAGGGGTCGAGCTTTCCCTAGGAGGGTAAAAGTAGCCGTGCTCTCCTCCCTGACAGGATCATCCGGATGTAGAAAGATCGCCCGATTCCGTGGCTCGAGCTGTCCGGCAAGTGCTGCGGTTCGGGCAAGCGGTGCATAAGAACTGGGGACGCCACGCAGACGTCCTGGCCCGCTGCGCGGGCATGTACATCGGCGGCCACTGGGGGCTCACGCTGGCAGCCAGTTTACAAGAAGGCTACCTCGCGAAAGCTGTCCAGGACGTCCAGCTCCAGAGTGAGGAAGGCAAATCCTCACATAAGACCCTGATCGAGGAGACCGTCACCGGCCGAACAATCGAGAAATTCTACACCGCCGCAGTGCTGGAGCGCCTGCAGAACCAGCGGCTCCGGGCAGCGCCCAAGGCCGCTGCCTCGAGCAGTGCGCGGCCTGCACTTATCGAGATGACGCCATCCCCGAAGAAACGGCGAGCAACGCACTCTGACAGCTACATTGCGCTGGAATTGGCGCTCAATGATCTGTGGCACTTTGAGGCAAGCGCGGGCAAGCAAGCGTTGAAGGACCTCGTCCGCAGCATCAATTCCCTCACGCCCGATGTGCAAGCAGAAGACCCCGAGGCCTACAACCAGCTTGTCCACTGGGATGTCGCCGCATGGGTGGCGGAATTGAAGGAGAATATGAGCACGGAAGCGGAGCAGGTGGAGGCCCCCCCCCAGAAGGCGAAGAAGCCGAGGAAGGCCAACAAGTGAGAACGGGCCGCGAGTCTGAGATATACCCAGGAGCCCGGAGCTGCCGGAGTGCGGCTCCGTGGGAACCTGCGGGCTAGATTAAGCTACAATCATCTTGAAGCGGCCGTGTCCCTTGCCGGCTAGACACACCGCCACAGATACCGCGAATGCGTAAAAAAAGATCTGGCCTGGGACGCCTGTGTGCCAAGGGCAGATCGTTGCAGTCTCTGCTTGATCTCTTGAAGAGGAAGGGGGGTCTACCCCCCTCAAACCCCCGGTATAGAGAGTGCGCACTTGGACTGCAATCATCGCGAGTGTGTCGGGAGATTGGGCTCTGAAAACCGTAGCTAGATCGCCATGGACTGGAAGAGCCTGCATGGGACACTTGCTTCTCGTTGCAGCCTCCTTTCCAGCTGTCAAGCTTCACTCGCTCCCTCTCCTAGTGTCTTCCCCACTGTCCAAGCATGGCGCGCCGCTCCGCAGCTTCTTCTTTCATCCCTGCTGCCGCCGAGGACAGCCGCGGCCGCCGTGCGTGGAAGGCCGGCGACCGCCTGTGGGATATGCACCTGCAGCCGCCGAAAATGCTTGCCAAGAACTTGGGGGCGGTGGTTTACAACGAGGAGGGCACGTCAAACGCGGGAATCCTTGGCCTCCTGAAGCCCGAGCAAGCATTCGACGCGAAGTTATTTGCAGCCGAGGCCGTCCGGGGGGAGCGCCACGAGCTCTTCAACCGGCCAACGATTGGCCTCTCCATGCTGGTCGGTTCCTTGCATGCCACGATGATTAACCTGCAAGAAGGAGCCGAGGCTGGCATATTCAGTGCCACCTTTGCGAAGGAGTACTGCGAGCTGTGTGTGAAATACGAGATTGAGGAAGCGAACAAGATCTTAAACATCCAGGACCGCGACACGCGTGTGCTGCCAGGGGTCGAGCTTTCCCTAGGAGGGTAAAAGTAGCCGTGCTCTCCTCCCTGACAGGATCATCCGGATGTAGAAAGATCGCCCGATTCCGTGGCTCGAGCTGTCCGGCAAGTGCTGCGGTTCGGGCAAGCGGTGCATAAGAACTGGGGACGCCACGCAGACGTCCTGGCCCACTGCGCGGGCATGTACATCGGCGGCCACTGGGGGCTCACGCTGGCAGCCAGTTTACAAGAAGGCTACCTCGCGAAAGCTGTCCAGGACGTCCAGCTCCAGAGTGAGGAAGGCAAATCCTCACATAAGACCCTGATCGAGGAGACCGTCACCGGCCGAACAATCGAGAAATTCTACACCGCCGCAGTGCTGGAGCGCCTGCAGAACCAGCGGCTCCGGGCAGCGCCCAAGGCCGCTGCCTCGAGCAGTGCGCGGCCTGCACTTATCGAGATGACGCCATCCCCGAAGAAACGGCGAGCAACGCACTCTGACAGCTACATTGCGCTGGAATTGGCGCTCAATGATCTGTGGCACTTTGAGGCAAGCGCGGGCAAGCAAGCGTTGAAGGACCTCGTCCGCAGCATCAATTCCCTCACGCCCGATGTGCAAGCAGAAGACCCCGAGGCCTACAACCAGCTTGTCCACTGGGATGTCGCCGCATGGGTGGCGGAATTGAAGGAGAATATGAGCACGGAAGCGGAGCAGGTGGAGGCCCCCCCCCAGAAGGCGAAGAAGCCGAGGAAGGCCAACAAGTGAGAACGGGCCGCGAGTCTGAGATATACCCAGGAGCCCGGAGCTGCCGGAGTGCGGCTCCGTGGGAACCTGCGGGCTAGATTAAGCTATAATCATCTTGAAGCGGCCGTGTCCCTTGCCGGCTAGACACACCGCCACAGATACCGCGAATGCGTAAAAAAAGATCTGGCCTGGGACGCCTGTGCGCCAAGGGCAGATCGTTGCAGTCTCTGCTTGATCTCTTGAAGAGGAAGGGGGGTCTACCCCCCTCAAACCCCCGGTATAGAGAGTGCGCACTTGGACTGCAATCATTGCGAGTGTGTCGGGAGATTGGGCTCTGAAATTCGTAGCTAGATTGCCATGGCGGGGGCTGCGGCAGGACCAGGGCGCGCGGCGACTCCGATGCAGCATAACCTGCTCTCTTGCATGCTACATGTCTGTGTCCTGCTCATAGAGCCAAGGCAGTGCTGCGAACCGCGCAGCAGCAGCGACGCGACTTCCCAGGACACCTTCCGACATGAACTTACTCAAGGGGGGGGGAAGAGTGTGAGAACGGAAGGACAGGTAACGGCGGTGATGTTATTTATGGAATCATTTTCAAAAACATTTGTGGAAACATTTCCAGAAATAAGAGTGCAATTCCTACGAAAACCCTAGTGTTTCGTGTGTTTCTTGTAGAAATCATTTCCAGAAATATTTGTGGAAATGTTTGTGGAAAATTTCCAGAAATAATTGTGAGAAAGCAAGGAAAACCGTGTGTTTCGTGTGTTTCTTGTAGAAATCATTTCCAGAAACATTTGTGGAAATATTTCTGGAAATGTTTTTGGCAACATTTCCAGAAATAATTGTGCAAAACCAAGGAAAACCCTAGTGCTTCGTGTGTTTCCTCTGGAAATCATTTCCAGAAACATTTTTGGAAATATTTCTGGAAATGTTTCCAGAAACATTTTTGGAAAAATCCAGGAAATCCCTCGGAACGTCTCTGTTTCTGCGGTCTCCAGGGGGGGGTCTACCCCCCTGCGACCCCCGCGCCTCTGAGAACGGATAGAAAGGTCACGGCGGCAGTGCTATTTCTGGAATCATTTCCAGAAACATTTGTGGAAATATTTCTGGAAACATTTCCAGAAATAATCGTGCAAAACCAAGGAAAACCCTAGTGCTTCGTGTGTTTCCTGTAGAAATCATTTCCAGAAACATTTCTGGAAATATTTCTGGAAATGTTTCCAGAAACATTTTTGGAAAAATCGAGGAAATCCCTAGGAACGTCTCTGTTTCTGCGGTCTCCAGGGGGGTCTACCCCCCTGCGACCCCCGCGCCTCTGAGAACGGATAGAAAGGTCACGGCGGCAGTGCTAGTTCTGGAATCATTTCCAGAAACATTTGTGGAAATATTTCTGGAAACATTTCCAGAAATAATTGTGCAAAACCAAGGAAAACCCTAGTGTTTCGTGTGTTTCCTCTGGAAATCATTTCCAGAAACATTTTTGGAAATATTTCTGGAAATGTTTCCAGAAACATTTTTGGAAAAATCGAGGAAATCCCTAGGAACGTCTCTGTTTCTGCGGTCTCCAGGGGGGTCTACCCCCCTGCGACCCCCGCGCCTCTGAGAACGGATAGAAAGGTCACGGCGGCAGTGCTAGTTCTGGAATCATTTCCAGAAACATTTCTGGAAATGTTTCTGGAAGCATTTCCAAAAATAATCGTGCAAAACCAAGGAAAACCCTAGTGCTTCGTGTGTTTCCTGTAGAAATCATTTCCAGAAACATTTCTGGAAATATTTCTGGAAATGTTTCCAGAAACATTTTTGGAAAAATCGCGGCAATCCCTAGGAACGTCTCTGTTTCTGCAGTCTCCAGGGGGGTCTACCCCCCTGCGACCCCCGCGCCTCTGAGAACGGAAAGAAAGGTCACGGCGGCAGTGCTATTTCTGGAATCATTTCCAGAAACATTTGTGGAAATGTTTCTGGAAACATTTCCAGAAATAATTGTGCAAAACCAAGGAAAACCCTAGTGTTTCGTGTGTCTCCTCTGGAAATCATTTCCAGAAACATTTTTGGAAATATTTCTGGAAATATTTGCAGAAACATTTTTGGAAAAATCGAGGAAATCCCTAGGAACGTCTTTGTTTCTGCAGTCTCCAGGGGGGGTCTACCTCCCTGCGACCCCCGCGCCTCTGAGAACGGAAAGAAAGGTCACGGCGGGCAGTGCTATTTCTGGAATCAGGGTTTAGGGTTTAGGGTTTAGGGTTTAGGGTTTAGGGTTTAGGGTTTAGGGTGTGTCGAATCAACTGTTGCGGTAAAAAGAATGCAAGACGGACACTAGAGTTTTTTTGCATAAGCGAGTTCGTCACGTCCATGGACCTCGCTATAAATCCTTCCACAACCCACCCGGAGCATTTGTCCTTAGCTTAAGTCCTAAGCGTCTAACACGAAGGAAATACCCATGCAGCTACAGGTATGCTGACAGTCCTGAATCGCTATGAACGAGCGAAAACGGTTTCAAATCACATGCAATCCAAAGCCATGATGCTTGTACCATTGTCGATTCACACACCTAAGAAAATCAGTGAAACATGGCGTTTCTCACCTTTGCGCCGCAATGCTAGGATGTACGATCGCTAAACGCTAGAAGAACATGTTCCTTCTGCGTATGCACCGCTCCAGAAACAACACAAAGAAGGCATCGCCTGAATAGCTGCAAGTGCGGTCACGCCCATCGCTTTAAGATAGCATAGTTTTGTCGATAAAGAGGAAGGCAACACTGCCCAAACCAGTTAAGCTGCGGTGACGCCATCGCCATCGCATTACGATAGCAACCACAGGTATCGAATTCGATTTCATGTCTTTCAATGTTACACTGCGCCCATGGAAAGTCGTGGATCAGAGGGGCACGAAAGCTCAAGGCGAGACGTGGAGGCAGCGCATTGAGCAACTAAAGCCAGAAGGTAACCTCATGAAGCGGTTTCGTTTTACTGTATTTTACAGAAGCAGGTAGGTTTCGGTTGATGCGGTGCTGACGCTACAGTGGAAGGGCGGAGAGAGGGAGGGGGGGGGGTCGGGCAGAAAATATTTAGTTGAGCAGCAAACGCGCGCGCGCGCGAAAAGATCTTTGGCTTCGTTGCTGGTGAAGGGTTGTCGCTGAACGGTCATCGCAAAGAAACTTGACAGCTCTGGTTGCTATCGTAAAGCGATGGCGTGACCGCAGCACTTCAAAACCAAACCATACCAAAGCAGTTCTTATCTCTTTGCAGACAAGAACAAAACGCACATAGACGTCACCGATGTGTGTTTTGGATTGGCCAGATTTGGCCACTTCAAAAGCAAACCATACCAAAGCAGTTCTTGTTTCTTTGCTGACAAGAGCAAAAAGCACATAGACGTCACCGATGTGCGTTTTGGACTGGCCAGATTTGACACACCAAAACCAAACCCTAGCAAAGCAGTTCTCGTCTCTTTGAAGACAAGAGCAAAACGCACATAGACGTCACCGATGTGCGTTTTGGATTGGCCAGGGTTGTTGCTGAACGGTTATCGCAAAGAAACTCGACAGCTGTGGTTGCTGTCGTAAAACGCTTGCGTGACCGCAGCTCCAACTGTTTCAAGCAATTAAATGGCCCTTGCTTGGAAGTGCGTTGACATCACTTTATTTAGGCGGATTTTAGTTGAGCAGCCACCCATGGTTGAATCGAAATCCCTTCTGAATTGTTATCGGGCAGCCATTCACGTCCAGGTTGACGTCGTGCTACGGAGCGCAACAGCACTGCGCAGCGGGCGAAGGTAGACCAATATCTCACCCAGAGCCGGAAGGTAACCTCATGAAGCGATTTCGTTTTACTGTATATTACAGAAGCAGCTAGGTTTCGGTTGATGCGGTGCTGACGCTACAGTGGAAGGGCGGAGAGCAGGGAGGGGGGAGGGTCGGTCAGAAAATATTTAGTTGATCAGCAAACGCGCGCGCGCGAAAAGGTCTTTGGCTTCGTTGCTGGGGAAGGGTTGTCGCTGAACGGTCATCGCAAAGAAACTTGACAGCTGTGGTTGCTATCGTAAAGCGATGGCGTGACCGCAGCGTCAGCTGTTTCACGCAATGTCATGGCCTTTGCTTAGACGTGTGCCGACATCACTTTTGTTAGGTCGATTTGTAGTCGGGCAGCCACCCATAGTCGAACCGAACACTTCTGAATTGAATTCGATTTCATGTCTTTCAATGTTTCCACATCGGACTGTGTCCACTGCCTGACAACATTGCCTCCAACAGTTGAAGCTGCGGTCACGCCATCGTTTTACGATAGCAACCACAGCTATCAGGTTTCTTTGCGATGACCGTTGAGCTGAAACCCTTCACCGCCAGGCCTCCAAAGACCTTTTCGCGCGCGCGCGCGCGTTGTTGGGGGGTCCGAGGCAGCAAAGCCGGGCTTCGGCTCCGGGGCTCCGGGGGGTCAGAGGCAGCAAAGCCGGGCTTCGGCCCCGGGCTGCTCCAGGCCGCTGCTTACATGTCGCGAGGCTCGTCTGCGGCATCTCACAAAAACGCTTTTTTTCGAAAATCAGAAGCATTTTCGAATGCTTCCACGATGACTGCTTTCAACGACAAAGCGAACTTGTGGTGCTCACACACCATCCTCTGCAAAGCAGCTAGGCACATCCCTAAGCAAGGTGCGAACTCCAGCGAAACAAACACTCAATGCAAACATAGCTGGATATCGATCATTAACGACCTTCAAGTGAAGAACTCTACATCATTTGAAGTTCTTCAACGACTTACATACGTTCCGAAACGAGGTCACAGCCATCCAAGCAACAACCACGCAGAATCAAAACGACGCCTTCGCAGAATCACTCTGTCACACCCCGCGGGCCCTCGACCGGACGAGCCTACCTCATTTGAGCTCCTCTGTCTGTTTGCGGCCCTCCCGAAGCCCGCTGGAAGATACCAAAATTTCGTGTTTGAGGGCGCCCGCGCGGGCAACGCAGAATCAATCTGATAACAGTTCGCGCGGACCCTGTAATCAAAAGGGTTTAGGGTTTAGGGTTTAGGGTTTAGGGTTTAGGGTTTTAGGGTTTAGGGTTTAGGGTTTAGGGTTTAGGGTTTAGGGTTTCCCATAGTAAGCGGCGCGCCTCGACCCAGAGGGTCGCGGGGCGGCGCGCCGAGCTGGACGCGACATCCCACCCCAAGACCACCCAGACATTGAATCTGTTAGGGTTTAGGGTTTTTCTTATGGGGTTTGGACGACGTACAACGTACCCTTAGCGTTGAAGTCTTGCTCATAAGCTTTCGTCGGGGGGCCGTTACCAGCGGTACTGAATGTTTGGTGGAGCGCAGGGCGCCGTCCGTACGGGCAGTTCTGGCGCCGTCCGTACGGGCAGTCGGAGCCGCCCGAACCGGCCGTCCGTACGGGCAGTGGGGTCCGCCGCCGCCCGTACGGGCAGGTTGCTGCCAAACCGGCCGTCCGTACGGACGGGCTTCTAAGGGTGTCCATCACTAAGAAGGCAAAGAAAGGGGAGCACCGTCCGTACGGGCAGTGTGGGGACAGTGGGGTCCAGTCTGCGGTCCACGCCGTGGTCTCCTTCATTAAGAAGGCAAAGATAAAGGAGCGCCGTCCGTACGGGCAATCGGAGCCGCCCGAACCGGCCGTCCGTACGGGCAGTGGGGTCCTCCTGCACGCGCCCCCGTCCGTACGGGCAGGCGGCTGCCAAAGTGGCCGTCCGTACGGCGTTGAAGTCTTGCTCATAAGCTTTCGTCGGGGGGCCGTTACCAGCGGTACTGAATGTTTGGTGGAGCGCAGGGCGCCGTCCGTACGCGCAGTTCCGGCGCCGTCCGTACGGGCAGTCGGAGCCGCCCGAACCGGCCGTCCGTACGGGCAGTGGGGTCCGCCGCCGCCCGTACGGGCAGGTTGCTGCCAAACCGGCCGTCCGTGCGGACGGGCTTCTAAGGGTGTCCATCACTAAGAAGGCAAAGATAGGGGAGCACCGTCCGTACGGGCAGTGTGGGGACAGTGGGGTCCAGTCTGCGGTCCACGCCGTGGTCTCCTTCATTAAGAAGGCAAAGATAAAGGAGCGCCGTCCGTACGGGCAATCGGAGCCGCCCGAACCGGCCGTCCGTACGGGCAGTGGGGTCCTCCTGCACGCGCCGCCGTCCGTACGGGCAGGCGGCTGCCAAAGTGGCCGTCCGTACGGACAGGCCTCTAAGGGTGTCCTTCACTAAGAAGGCAAAGATAGGGCAGTGGGGTCCTCCTGCACGCGCCGCCGTCCGTACGGGCAGGTGGCTGCCAAACCGGCCGTCGGGAGCGCCGTCCGTACGGGCCCGTCCGTACGGGCCGTCCGTACGGGCGCTTGGCGCGTACAGGGGCCCTGCATTTGGTGTACAGAAGAATACACGGCCGCTCGAACCGGCCGTCCGTACGGGCAGTTGGCTGCTTTTCGGAAATCTGGAAAACTGAAGCTGATTTTGGAGTATTAAATTCTTTTCATAAAATGTATATTTTAAGCTAGGCCAGGCGCCAATCTCGAGGTCCCCTCCTTTCTTTTCATGTGGCTACTCTAAACCATGCCCTCTCCTCCATAAGGAGACTGGGGCCAGCCTGTGAGCTGTCAGGGAGTACACACGCCGCCGTCCGTACGGACAGTTGGGTCCAGCTTCAAGACTTCACAAGCCAGTTAGGATCCCGACCCTAGGGTTTAGGGTATTAAAATATACTATTATTTATTTTCACGCTGGAAGCGTAAATGCACCCTCCGAAGTGAACGAATGCGGGTACGGAGCACGAAGCTAACTCTTCGCGCTCAAGCTGCAAGCATTAAGCATCCGTTCTTGAAACGGATGCCGGTGCTCAGCGCACGTGCGCTGGTGATGCCATAGGCTCCTAGACGTCGCGACAGGCATCACCAGCTTTAGTTTAGGGTTTAGGGTTTAGGGTTTAGGGTTTAGGGTTTAGGGTTTAGGGTTTAGGGTTTAGGGTTTAGGGTTTAGGGTTTAGGGTTTAGGGTTTAGGGTTTAGGGTTTAGGGTTTAGGGTTTAGGGTTTAAGGTTTAGGGTTTAGGGTTTAGGGTGTGTCCATCGTGTTCGCTCGCTCGGGTGTAAAGCACCCCGAGCCGCTCGCTCCAGCGTAGCTAAGTTTTTCCCACCCTCGCCCCACCCAGACTCGACTCTTTTAGGGTTTAGGGTTTCTACCCCCCAACCCCCCTATCAAGGGGGGTTACCCACAAGCGACTGCCAAAGCCAGCAGCGAAGTACGTGGTGGGGGCGTGCGTGTCTAGTTCAGACATAGGATGCGATAATGTCGTGGTGATGAGTAGATAAGGTTGAATTCTTGAGCTTAGTGTAGTTAGTCGATAGCTGCGTGATAATGTCGTGGTGATCAGTACATAAGGTTGAATTCTTGAGCTTAGTGTAGTTACTCGAGATAGCTGCGTGCCACCGTAGCTATCCTGAAGCGACTTCGCGTGCAACAATTAATTTTGCTTTGTTAAGAATAAATTAAATATGGCTCGCAGTTGCAGGAGCCGTTTCGGTAAGGAGGCATTAACAAGATATGGTTGGCTCGGAGGTCGCGCCGAGTGAAGCTGATCATGCCATAGAATCCTTTGGGGGAATGCAGGTACCTGCAGTTATATAGCATGATTCGATTCGGAGCGCCGTCTTCCAGCCACCAAGCCTTCGTTGAAAGAGGGTTGTCGCACGCAGTGAAACGTCTCTTCGGAGCCCGTCGTAACGGTAGCGAAGCATTTTGCCATTGAAGCAGACGAGGTTTTTTGAATCGAAAGGACGAATGTGCGCTTGCACGAGGCGTAACGTGAATCATCGTAAGCAGGGACAGACAGGAGAATAGCCGACATGGACGTGCAGTCCATGCAAGGGCGTTTTTTTATCTGGGAGCGAGGGTTGTGGTCTGTAGCCGGCTTGTCATGCGAAGCAGCTCTGGCACGCTTCACATCGCAGGTGTGAAATGGTGCGGGCGGATTTTGCCAGCGATAAGATAGTCCTCGTCATGTCGCACCCGACTCAGCGCCACATACCCCGCAGCCCGGCAGCAGGGCCGGTCAAGCCAAAGCGTAATATGCTTCAGCGTTTGCCCTTGTACCTTTTGCACGGTCGAAGCGTACCCCAGGCGGAGCGGGAAGTAGTCCACGTCGTGAGTGCCAACGCGCTCACGAACAGCGCTCACGGCAAGCCGCTTGCCAGTGTCGGTGAGCACGGTTAGACAACCACTACGCTCGTGATAGTCGAGTACCTTGCAACCCATGCCATTCACAAAGTCTTGTCTCTTGTTCAAGTTCTTGGTAAGGAACACACGCATGTCCTTGTACACCCTGGTGGGCATGGATTTTGGCGGAGCATCAGAGCACAAAGTGCCATCTTGCGTGTAGTTGCCTGGGTCCATTTCCCAATCGAAGGGCAGCTCTCCTAGGGGCGTCTGGTGCCGGTGCCTGAACAGCACATCCACCGCAAGATCGTTCAGCGTCTGCGCGCCCTTCCTGGTGCACGTGACCATGGATGTTGCGTAGTCTGTCCTTCGAAACACCTCGAGGACGTCGTAAGCAGTGGGCTCGGCGTCGGTCCAAGCGCGATGGGCTCGGTTGGCAATCTGTTTCAAGAGACGCTTGCTAGGAACAGCGGTTCGCAGAGCTGCAAGCTTCTTGGCCAGGCGCGCATCTTCGCAGCGGTGCATAGTGTTGAACATTATCTGCTTGACACCGTTCCATGCCTGGCTGTCTGACACTTTGCTCGGCGGCTGCTGCGGCCCGGGCAGCTGCCAGAAATCACCAAGGAAAACCATGCAGGGCAAGCGATCCGCTGCACGCCACATAGTGTCCAGACGATCGAAGTGCTCGCTGGTGAGCATCGACAACTCGTCCACAATGACCAGGTCGTAAGAGCTGAGGATGGGCAAGGCTTCGGAGATTTCTTTATGGAACAAGAATGCACCGTGGCATGTGTCCACATCGATATCCGGATGCAGGCGTCGCATCTGAGCGGCTAGCTGTCCCGTGGGCAAAGCGAAAAGAATGCGGGCCCCTCGCGCATGCCACCGCCGAATGCAAGCATGAACGGCACTAGTCTTACCTGAGCCCGGCGGCCCGACAGCCGCCAATATGCGGTTAGTATTGTGCGCGTCCAGAGCGATGTCGTCCAGCGCATCATCCTCTGCCGCTCGAGCGTCCAAGGATCGCTGCACGCTGAGATCGATCAAGCGCTGCAGGCGACGCTGCGAAGCATCGAGCACCAACGGCACGTCGCCGTCTGCCGGTCGCGGAGCTTCTGCCGCTTCCGCTTCCACCTCCTCGATGGCATCCCGCACATCTTCTCGGACGAGATCTCCTTGGAGGTAGCGACCGACGAGATGAGTTTGGGCACGCACGAGGTTACACACCGTCTCGATGTGGTCGCTGCTGCATGCTTCCAGTTGCATGTCCGCGCGGAGTTGGTCCAAGTTGGTCCAATAATCGGCACGCCAGTGCAACGCGGTGGCGAAAAGCTGATATCTTTCCGGGACCTTCTCTTGGATTTCGGGCACGAAGAAGTCGTCTAACTGAGCAAACGGGCAGTGCAGTGCAAGCCACTGGCCGTAGTATCGGTCTCGCAGGCGGGAGACGCAAGCGGCGGCAACAGCTTTCTCCCCACGAGCGGGACAGCTGCGTGCGAATTCCTCGACAGAATCGGCGCCAGCTGGCTCCGTCGCCTTGTGCTTGCGACGCACCCACTGCAGGATGGCGCCGACAGAATTGCTTTTCCGCAGGAAGTCCAGCAAGGTCATGCTCTCCCCTCTCCAGCTGCAAGTTTCGTAGCGAACGACAAAGTCCGGCTTGTGCTCCATGCCGGGGTAGGGCGCGAAGATATCCACCAAAGCGCCGCCGAAAGAAAATTGAGGAAACATGGCACCAGCAAGGCTGAGCCACATTTCAGGTTCGAGTGGGTGGTGGTCAAAGAGAATGCGTCGCGCCACGCTATAGTCTGACGCTTCGTCGTTCAACCAATCACCAGCAAAGCTCCCACTGAACTTTTGCTGGTACGTCGCGACGTAGCGCATGAGTGCACCGTGCCCGTCTGCCTGCAGGACGTCTTCATGGCACTTGCTTACCTGCAAAGCTTCAGGAAAATATGCGCGGACATGGCGGGCATGGTCTTCCTCGGTGTGGTGTAAGAGCACCTTCTGCTCTGCGTCGTCCCACGCAGAGGGTTCTTCTCGGATGTCCACCTTGCTGTTATTTCTGTCTAGCTGCGAGTCTAGGACGATGCCCCGCGTGATCACGGCTTCCGCTTGTTGTGGCACCGAGGCACTCAGCTTCTCGTGCAGTCGCACCGCACCGACGTTCTCTAGATAGTCCAAGGAGTGAGAGTGAACCGCGCCGCGCCCGTGGTATCGCTGGGTGCCGGTCTTTCGCTTTCCATCTTGAAACTCCAAGCGAGAAACGAAATTAAGCACGGTGTTAACATCCGAACCGTCAGCTGCGGCGAGGAGATGGTCTTTCCACTGTCGATCTCGGCGACCGACAGTGCGCCGGTTCATGCCGCTGAAATACCCGCGGTCGAGCTCCTTGAGAACATGAGCCATGTGAAGTGTCTCCGGCCCTGCGAGCTCCAGTCGACCGCGTCCGGCCAGGGCCATCTCGTGGAGAACCCACATATGGTATGGAAAAGAGCGTTCATAGGGAGCTCGCGTCCGAAATAAGTGAGGCAGGCCAACCTGACGCTGAAGGTCCAGCAAGGCCAGATGCCGAGTACGCCAATATTCCGGCGACCACGACGCCTTCTTGACGGCCAGGCGCAAAGGGATACTGCTCGCCGAGTTCTTCGTTCCGCCCAGAGAGCTCCACATAACCAAATCATACACGAAATGCAAAAGCTCATAGTCCTCGGAGTATCCCACGATGGGTCCCAGAACTTTGTTCAGGAAACTGCGGCGTACACTGTGCCGGCCGGCAGCAGAGGCGAGCTCTCCGGCACTGTCTGCGGACGCAGAAGACGCGGAGTCTTCGTCCGAGGTGGCGCAGCCTGCGTCTTCCTCGCCGCTGGACATGCAGGCCCTCGGCCGGACCGGCCGCTGCCGGCGCACGTCTGTAAGGCGAACAACTGTTTCGCAGAGGGACGTATCCCAGTATAGGTGCGGCCACAGCGCGCACTCCAGGGCTCGTTCCTCCAGAAAGCGAAGCGGCCGCTTTCGCACCTGCTCCGCGGCGTCTTCGTGGGTAGTCAAGAAGCGGCGATGGCGTTCCACGAAGTCAGCGTAAGCCGAAGTCGACCGGCCCTGCTCCGATTCTGTCAGATAGCGAAATGCCCGCTTGGCCTGCTTCCGCTCCCGCGCGTGCGACAGCTGCGCGATCTTGGTTTCGACGTCTTTGGCGGCCCATGCAAACCGGACCATGGATGCATGGACGCGGTAACCGTGTGGAGCTCGCTCATAGTTGCCAGTGTCCACGTCCAGTGGCCGCAGGGCTATCACCACGTCTGCAGAGAGTTCGCGCAAAGGTTCGGGCACATCACCTGGCTGCGGCACGCGCGCACCGCGCCGGCACAGAATGCAGGTCTGGACGGTGGGCTGGGCGACGCGCCGTAAATCTCCCGGTTGGAAAGGACGCGGGCGCACACTGTGGCATTGACGACATATGCGCCACGAACCAAGCTTGCACCATTGCTCCGCCATTTTTGCTCGCTCAGAGATATCGGGTGCCGGAAGACCAGAGTCATTGAAAGCGACGTCTGCAGCAGGCGGTGCGAGTGCCAGCTCTTCGGCTACATTTGCTTCAGTATAATGCCGGCTGAGGTGTTGTGGGCAGAAAAATTTCCGTCGAACTAGACCGCGATCTCTTCGCACTTTCACAGTGTGCGCTGCAGCTGCGCGACGGTCCAGCGCACCGGCGACGCGCTGGCGAAACTGGAGGGCTGTCCGCCACTGGTCGACGGCCGGCGAAGAAGTCGTCTGGCTCTTGCGTTCTGCTCGCTCGACACGTGCGGCAAAGTCCGAAGCAAAATTGTCACCCTGACGTTGGCGGAGATTGCACAAAGCTTCCTCGTACTTCTCGGAGCTTAGAGCCTTAAGTTGTCGTAAAGTCTTGGTGACTTGTGCTCCACGTTGGTGCGCCAGTACATGGTCCAAGGTCGTGTCGCTGCAGAACAAGCAATGGGTCTGCTTCCTGAAGGGCTGCACTGTTGCTGCCTGCCCTAGCGCTAAAGTGGAAAAAGTACATTCGCGGCCTTGAGAGCCTTTGCAGCGTTCGGAGCTTTTCGGCACGCGTTTTGCTGCAGCAGGTCGTCGCATCGGTTGAGAGGCGAGGGCGCCGGCCAATGCCAAGCCGGGTCCGATGGGTTGCTCCAGTGCATCGAGTGCTGCAGGGCGGCGCAGCACACCACCCCGACGTTTGGCTCGAGGCGCTTCTGCAGCATGCTGCCGGGGGCTGTCGTCGCTATCTGAGTGAGGTAGTACCGGCAGATCCCATGCTCTGTTTTCTTCCTGAAAGTGAAGTTCAGGGTCAGGGTCAGCTTGGCCAAGCTTGGCCGAAGCGTCTATGTCGTAGTCTGCGGAAAGCAGCGGCACTTCTTCTACCTCATCCGTGGATAACTGGTCTGAAGCTGACTCCGAATCGGGCGGGACGTCGTCCAGGACAGCCGCGGCGGCTGGCGTCGCCACCGCGTCCTGGCCCAAGGCCTCGCTGCGTTCCCGTAGCGCCGCCAAGATGTCCTGCCGATGCTCCTCTGGGATCCTGTTTACAGCTTGACGAAACGCAGCTTCTGCGGTCTGTAACTGCAGCAGTGAGTACACCAAAAGCTTCTTCAGCTGCGGGCTGGCGAGGCGGCGTCCAAGCTCTCCGGGGCTGCACCAAACACAGCGACCATCAAATTTGCCTTGTGCTGCTTCTCCAGGCGCTCCAGGATGAAAGCAGCAGGAGACCGTGGACCCGTCAGGCTGCGGGAACCCACTGCATCTGCGAGGCGCCATCGCAAGCTGAGGGTCTTACAATATCCCCGCACAGGGTGCGTGAAGACTTGAGCACAATGAAGAAGCAGCGTCGGGCAGCAGACGGACAAACCGATTGCAGGCGCAAAAAGTAATTGCTAGGCAGCACAGGGCTAAGTCGTACAGGCGTCGGCTGCTACAAGCAGGAAGTGTTTGTGAAGTAATATGATCGAATCCAAGGTAAGTAGATAAACCTACAGCATACAGACGGCGTTGCAAAAGGTTCGTGCAAATGAGAGAAAGTCTTGCTGGAAGCAAAATATTGCGGAGCAACAGGAGTAGTATACCTAGACACACAAATTAAAACGAAGAATAGAAAAATGCGACGATCTGTATATGTCTCAGTATGAGCCTGGGAGTCGTTCCAGCCTCGCCAAATATTGGGGAGAAATAGGAGTACGTACACAGATATATATATATATATATACAAAGTAAGACTAAGAATAGCACTAGGAAGAATGCTAGGATGTGTATATGTTCAGTATGTGCCTGGCAGTCATTCCACCCTCGCCGGAGGGTGACGA
>CAJNDT010001643.1:0-46958 GCA_905221615.1 Symbiodinium sp. CCMP2592 | reverse complement strand
TAAAGCATACAGACAGATTCCTAGCATGCCCCTCCCAACGCCAAACTCACCTGCAATTAGGGGGACATGACTTAGATTTAAGTCCGACTCAGTCACAACGATCCCGATCGCCGAGATCTACAAGGACTGCCAGAATCCATGCTTACATTGCTGCGCCTGGTTGTGACCTGCAGGAAGGCCTTGACGGTGGCTACATCATCCCAGAAGGTTCATGGTGCGGGACTGGTAGGTACCTCGTCCCGCACCATGAAGCTGCTGGGATGATAAAGGGGCGATGTGCGGTTCATGGCACATGCTGACTGGAGGCTGGGAAGTGGCACGTCTTAAGCTCGGCGGTGATGTCTCTCGCACGAAAGGCCTACGTGCTCCTCACCTAGAAGCACGACGGACGAGCACACCAACATGCTCACTGGAGGCTGGGCAGTGGCACTTGTAAACTCTGTGCTTCAGACGTGGCAGTTTCAGGAACGGTGCAGCACGAGCAGGCCATGGCTGTGTGATGCAATGAGTGCTCGCCCCAAAGGGAAGAAGGTAGGAGGGAGGTGAAGCCGTGCAGGCGTGACTTTGGACCTCAGCGCTTGGTTTGAATGTGAATCTCTGACTGTGTGACGCAGGATTGTGCCAAATCAAGCACGCATAGCAACTATTTGATATTTGGAAACGTAGGTCCTGCCCCTAGTGATGGTGACCGTCATTGAGCTCCTACTTTTGGTGGTTCTGATGTACATGGGCATCAACATCTACACCATGCACCACCACGACAACCATGACGAACCAGACAAGAAAAAGAAGAGGAAGAGACAGGCTAAGGAGGAGGCGGAGGCTTTGGAGGCATTGGACGAGGACGAGGTTGCTGCAGAAACAAACATCATCATTCGCATTCAACGTCTTCAAGCATCAGTAGCACAAGGTATGGACAATGTGATGCAACGACTCGACGGCATCGAGAAGTCGGTGCTGTGGACACACACGCGCCTCAAGGAGATCACGGAGGAAGTAGCTTTCCTTCGAACGACCCACGAGGAAGAAAAGAACAAAAGTACAATGGAGTTGCAGAGGCTGCGCTACGAGGAGGACCAGATTCTGCAGGGCATTTTTGCAATGCGGCGTGAACAGGAACAGTGGGGGAATCGCTTCTTGGCAAAGTTCCAGCAGCTCGACGAGAAGGACGGCACCAACGACCAGAAGCAAAGCGGCCCGTCAGACGACATCCCGGAAATCCCGAGGGTCCCATGCAAACAGATGCCGACGCAGGAGCCTTCAGGTACAAAGCCCACCAAGGAACCGGAGGGTGCACAGCCCCCCATGACGGAGGAAAGACGAGCCAGCCTGATGGCCGCCGCATGGTGGGCACGTGCTCTGGCGGAGGCCAAGGGCAACAACGCATTCCTAGATGAGTGGGTCGAGAAGTTTTCAAAACAGGAAAGAAAAGCCTTCTCATCCAAAGGGGGCGTCCGAGAGGAGAAAGTCTCAATTCACGGAATTCATAGTTTCGAAGGGCCGGATGGAACAAATTATGGAGACGTCGGCCACTACTACTACGCCAAAGTGTTTGAGCAGCTTTTTCCAACTGTCGCACCGTACATACGACAAATGAACGACGCAAGCAAGGCGGACTTGGTGAGGGCAGTCCTGGCCACAGCGTACTTGGTTTTGGACGAGGGGCAGAATGACCTGAAGCAGAAAACGACGGAGACACAACGGACCACATTACAAAACCTCAGGAACAACATAGAGCACTTCGCATTGAAGTTTCGCGGTGGTCGAGCATGAGATTCAGGGACCTTGTTTTTGACATGGAGTTCACGTATGTGTCCCTGGACAGAGGTTTCACATCAATCTTCCGTAATGACTTCAGATTCATGTCATTATGAAGATCAGAGCTACGGATGTGCGTGCAAAATGTCGTCCGGTTTCGAGTGTGCTCACACGGACACGACCCACCATCCACTTCAGCCTTTGAACCCCCCAGGTGAAGTCTCACAACGGATTCCTGGAAGGTGGCAGCGAGGCCCGGCGCATGCCCTTAAGAAGTGCTGGGTAGTGATGTCTCTGACAGGAAAGTGGTCAATGTATTCCTCGAGACGTACAAGAACGACGGAAACCGCACGTCTTAAACTTTGCGCTGATGTCTCTCACACCCTAAACCCCCCGTGTGGCTCGCGACCTGCAGGCATGACCACGACCACCATGACCACCACGACCACGACGACGCCAGGGAGGCCGGGAAGGTTTCTGAAGTGATTTCGGAAGTGGTTCGGATGCCAGTCCATGGTTGTGTCAGTGTGATGCAGTGAGCAGTAATCTCTCAAGCTTCCAAAAGGAGAAGAAGGCCGCACGTAGCCCTTTGCATCATGACGCTGACGGACTTGCTGCTTGCTTTGGCATTGCTGTGCGTCGCCGCCCACATCTTCATGAACCAGATCAACAAGGGGACGGCCAAGCCGGAGGAGGACAACGAAGAGGAGACGAGACGCAGGAGGAAGAAGGCCAGGCGGGCGCGTCTCATGGAGGAGGAGGAGGAGGAGGAGGAGGAGGAGGAGGAGGACACATACACGGGGGCCGAAGCATCAACCTCCGAGGCGACAGCGCGACCAGAAGATCCAACGGCAGCAACACCACCAGTAGTGCATCCAACCCACGGGATGCAAGAAGAGCAGTTGAAGGAGTTTGCAAGGAAGAAGCTCGAAGAGGCAGCAGCAGAACAGGAGAAGCGAGACAAACACGACGAGTGGGAAGCCAATGCAGAGGATGCGGTCCGCCGCGTTGAAGAGGCCGTTGCAAGTGCGAGTGGAGTTGTCGAGAAGGTGAAGCAGTCCGAGCAAACTGTCCTGAAGTCAGAGGAGCAGCTGAAGAACATCGTCAAGGAAGTAGACGATATGAAAGAGAAGCAAGACCACGCACTCAAGTTTTTTAGCGTGGAACCGAACTCAATCAAGGACCTCCAGGAAGCAGTGAAGCACCTTACCGAAGGCATGGACGGAGTGGAAGGCCGGGTAACGGAGATTTCGGAGTTCTTGGAGCAGTATGTCGCTGACGCTACGGCAGAGTATGAGGAAGTGCATCGCCGAGAACAGGAACAACAGCAAAGACAGGAAGAAAACGAAGAACCTCCACGGATTCAGATGCCGGGTGATCTTACTTACTTCCCGAAACTTGGCTATGTGTGGGAGTTCAGCAAGCTCAACCAAACGTACAGGGCGAAAGGAAGAGACAAGGGAAATGGGAAATGTGACAACTTGGGAGCTACCGGCAAAGGACCAGAATTTTCACCAGTGAAGGGAAGAGCTCTCTTTAACGCCGTGGTGGATGTCTACAAGAAGTCAGGAACAAGACAGATATGGTGCATGTCGCGAAAGGAAGTGGATGAAGCTAAGGCCTTGTTATGGGACCTTGAAGTCAAAGAGACAATGGAAAAACGGAAGCTGCAGGCTGCCTCGTCGACGGATTCCACCAAAGGAACCAAAGGAAAGGAAGAAAAGCCAGAAGAGCAGAACAGGCAGAGGAAGGGAAAGGACCCGGTTAGCCCCGGAAAGGGCCTTGGAAAAGGGCCAGGCTCACAGCCCGGCAAAGGGCTAGAAAACTGCAGCTATGTCGATTGGGGCATGACCTACGGCGATGGCAGCAGATATGAGTCTGACGATCATTGGACCAAGCAGTGATTGGGTCCATGTACACTAGGAAGTTTTTGTGAGCCCTGATGTAGTTACGGACCTAGACAGTAGCAGCGCTAGGACAGTGATTTTCCAGGCTCACACGCAGCTTCCTAACAGGAACAGACCAGGTTTGGGAGACGTCAGCTAATTGGTGCCAAACAAATAGCAGGTAGGAAAAAAAACCTGGTCCGGGCCTCTCTACGTACAGATGCACAGGAAGCCTAATCCCTGCGCATAGAGTTTTTGAAATCATCACTCATCAGACAGTACGCTGAGGCAAAAAACCTTCCGGCGATGCTTTGTGTCTTTCATGCCCCCTGGTCGAACCCGTAACAAGATTGCTTTGCGCTGCTCGCACAGGTGTGGCCTACTTGGTTTTGCCCCATCCTGAGGCAAGTTTATTGTTTAATCTGGTGTGGTTCATTCAAGTTTCCCACCAGGCTGGGAAATGGAGACATGGGTTGGACCAGTTCAAGTATCGTGCCAACGCCTCAGTCACCTTGTTCTGGATGGTTTGGGAAGAACACCACGTAGTTACATCCAAGGTCTGCTACAGCACGCAAGAATGCAAGCAGGTGGCAAGGCACTCAGCTGTTATGCTTGCACCAGAAGTTAGTTGGAAGCATGCTTGCCTGGCATCACGGCAATCCAGACCCAAAGCAATGTAGATTCACAAGTAAACAGACAGATTCAGACATCCGACGGAAATTAGCCATCTTTTCCATTGCCATGACGATACTACGGCGCATTTCTAGCATCAGCAGCAGCAGCAGCACGTCGAAGGAGAACTGGCGACAGCTGTAGGAAAGGAATATCATGAATTTGAACATGGAGGAGCTGGACCCGGAGTCCAACGACAAGTTGAGTGATAATCAACTCAACTACTTGGACTTCGCCGGTGATTTTCTACGACTGTGTCCAGGCCTGTAACCTGAGTTCCATTGCACAGTGCAGCCTTAAGTATCTCGGCAGGAATGGCCCGCTTCAAAAAAGACATGCAGGAACGAACTCTTACTTATGTGTCGGATTGCCACTTGGCACATCGGCTCTGAGCCCTCATGCGTCAGCCCTGTAAGCGGAACCTCAGGCAGTGGAACAGAAACACCTCTGATGGTGTTACCTATGCTCTTGGGAAAGGAACAGGTCGCTCATTTGTACCTCATCTGAACATGGACTTGCAAGTAGTACCATCCTAAGGTTTTCTGGGTTGCTGCTAAGGTAAGGAAGTGAACGAAAAAGAAGTGCACGAGAGTTTCTGCAAAGGAACTTCGACTTTGAAGGAGTCCCGCTGTGACTCAGTTTCCGGGGAGGCTGCTTGGCAAGTCTGTGCTATCCAGTCCAAGCACATGAAGTCACTCAGGCTTGCAGACGATATGTTGAAAGCGAATGTTAGTTGGTTGCAAGACAAGGCCGGCCGGACCTGCAGGAAGTCTGTCAGTGACATTGCCAACAATGTGCAGGTATCCCTCTATGTGTCTGGCTTCCCATGCACTCCATTTTCGATGCTCCATCATTTATCCAAGATGCTGGAAGATAAGAATGCGAAGCAGCTATGGAAAACGATCAGGAACATCAAGGTAATAAACCCCCCAGCAACTTGTCAACATGATCAAGCAACTGAGATGATGGCTGTCTTGGAGAATGTCAAGCAAGCAACTGAGATGGTTATCGTGGAGAATGTCATGGGGTTCGAGCGATGTATGAAGATCTTCAAGCAGACTGTGAAATCACAGCTACGAACGACGCTTGGCTACAGCAATCAAATCCGTCGACGGCTCAGCTTGAACATGGCCTGATCGAGGTATGCAATGGCAGTGTTGATGATAGATCCGCGCTCGAGCTGCACATAAGATTCGCCAACTGAGTGTCAGACGCCACCAGAGCAAGGCTGCAGCATGGAAGCCCGATCAGTCGCAAACGACTGTATATTCTGTTGGCCAGACGGGATTGCTTGCATTCCGACGCCAAGCAGAACTTTCAGTCCTACACAGAGGAAGTTCTCAGGGAAATGCATTGCAAACCAAAATACTCCTGGAGACTTGGCTTTGTTTTGATGCAGATGCAGGTTCAGTGCCGTTATGCATGTCATGCTTTCCAAGGACAGACCTCTTGTTGCACAGTTCTCACCCAGCTGTGTGCCACGCGAGGGAGAGACGAAGTCATGGAAGAACAAGACGCAGGATCGCAATAATGTAGCAGCCAAAAAACATGTGTTCCGGTATGTAGTTCCCTCGTCGAGACAGCAACACAAAGAAGAAGCACGTGAAGTGGCCTGCACAACACAACATCTGGGCAAGAGAGAACAACGCTTGGTCCTCGGTTCAGGGTTTCGGGTTCCCATTATTACCTTCGGACACATTGACTTAAGGTATCCAGGAAGCGAGCCAATGGCTGCTTCGAAGCTGCTTGCCCGAAAGCAGCATCCCAAGTTTCAACAACAAGGGAAATGGACCTCTTGGACTTGGTCTGGGCAAAGAACGGAGGCCAGTCACTGACAATCAAGAAGGCAAGCTGACTGTTGCCTGAGTTGTCAGGCTCAATGGAAATGGTCAACACGTCGCAGTCTCTGCGACGAACGCATGTCATGAAGAAAGGAAGGCCAGGGTGTGATGCAGTTGCCATTGTCTTGCCCAGAGAATCGATGCAGGCCGCTACAGTGCCTCACACCTGGCGGCCGATTCCTGGTTCTGGGAAAACATCAACGATATTTACTAGGCCTGCAGTCCATATGTAGGAGCTCCATGAGTTGGGAGGCAACATGAGGCAATTTCATCCATCGGGGATTTTGACAGGCAGAGAGGTGATGCTGCTGATGGGCGCTCCCATCAACAAGCTGAGTCTGGAGAACCTGTCAGAGCGTGTCCCAGGGCAGCAGTATGTTTGCTTTTTGGCCATATCCATGCATTGGGACCACCAGAGCTTCAATCTTGCAGGATCTCCATGATTTGGGAGGCAACATGATGCACTTTCGAAGCATCGGGGCCGCCATTTGCGTTTTGTGCAGTGCGGTAGATGTCACGCATGTGTTAGGAGAGTCGCGCGCATAAAAGAAATGCGTCTCAGTTGCGGAATCGCCCGCAATGCAATCGGTTGTCCGGCACTTTTGCAGCAAGCTTGTGGAAGCTCATTGCTCTGTTTGTGTGGCTCAGTATGACTGAACCGGGGAGTCAAGTAGACCTACAATAGGATGAAACCAATGTCAGACCAATCCTGAATACAATGAACATGGCTCAGGGCAGCATGACTTGAGAATTAAGTCAGGAACACAGCAGCTATGCCGCCGCAGTTCGATCTGCAAGGCTTCATGAACGGAGCTCCCAGCTCCAGCAGTCAAAGTATCCCAGAACGACGTATTCAACGCAATATTCCGCTGCAGCGGTACGAATTGACAGAGTCAGAGTCTGAGTCGAGGAAGAAGAAACGCAGAACTGGTGGGCTGCAGCGCTACGAATTGACGGAGTCAGAGTCTGTGTCCCAGCAAGGGTTTGTGGTCTATTATGTTCAGGCTGAACCTTGAACCTAAACCCGGATTGCCAAGGCCATCCGAATCCGACGAAGACGAATCCTACGAATCCGACGATGAAAGCTCCTCCTCCTCCTCAAGTACCGCGTGGGCACGTGTGGACCTGACCCTGGACCGGCTGGAGTGTTTGCACTCGGTGCGCTGCGATGAAGATAGGGAAATGGATGCGTACAGCAAGAACGGCATGAGACCGAAGCGCATTGCACAGGCTTGCAAGCATCCCTGCAGCTGTGAACGCGGCTGCCACGTACCGAAAAAAACCATGACGAACGTGTGCTCTCGTTTCTGGAGCTTGTCCAAAGCGGCCCAGGACGGATTGTTGTGGTCTTTACAACAAGGTGGCGGGAAGAAGCTGCGCTACAGTATCGCAGGTCATGCAGTTTGCAGGCAGGCTTTTCTGTGCCTTCTAGGAATCGGACGGAGCAGGCTGAGGCGCTGCAAATCCGTTTGTCATGGGATGGACCTACGGAAAATGAGTTCGTCGAAACGGCCAGCTTTGAAGCAGGCTTCTCTGAGAGGTTTCTTTATGCACATGTACCACAGTGCAGCAGAGTCGATGACCACGAAGCGTCTTGGCTTCTTTGTGATAGAAACATGGTGCAGGATTGTGATTTGTACTTTTCGAGTCGGAGGGTGCATGGCAAGTCCAAGGTTCACTACAGCGGAGGTCTTGTCTACCAGCACGCCCGAGTTGCAGAAACGGATGTTGACACGACTCATTGCTTACAAGATGCAGACAGCAACGGAGCAGATCAGTTTTGATACGGATCCTACGCAATTGCCAGTCCGAGAGCTGCCACACAGCAGCGGAAGCACCTTATTCACGCAGTACCAAGCATTTTGTGCAAGGGGATCCCAGGATGTGAATGTGGCAGGAAGGTCGCTCTTCTAATCGGAGTTTGTGCGCTGGTCACCGTGCCTTCGTTTCAGGAAGAAGTCCACGCACTCTTTATGTTTTACCTGCTCCAAACTAAAAGCAGCCATCGCAGAGAGCAAGAAGGACTTCACCCTCCATGTACGACTATGCAACGAGCTTCTTGATCATCATATCACACAATGGAGGGACCGTGAGGTCTATTGGCAAGCACGTGAACGTAGCAAAACACAACGAGACTTGCTTTGTGTCATACTGGACAGCTACGACAAGGCAAAAGCCATGCTCCCGAAATTTCCAGATCAACGAACTCCGAAATTGTCCGCGTTTGAGAAGAATCCACGTGTCTTGCCTTGATTAGCATGAGGGATGAGTTGCAACCCATGTGTCCGCAGTGCAACCGTGACACATTTCAGTAGTCGACTCCCCAGCATTCCTGTGAGGCATCCACGTAACCATCACCCTTGTCCTGGTGCACGGAGTTGGTGCATTCTTCTACACATGTGATGAGGGCATGGGCCTTGGGGCGAATTGGACGTTGGAGATTGCAGCTCAACCGCATTCCGGATTCGAGTGCTTCTTTTTGTTGCGGTCCGGCCGCCGGTGTGCCTGTATGTGCCTGTATGTGGCTGTGCTGCTTCTGAGCTCATGCGCGCGATGGACACGGCATTCTCCTGGTACAGAAGAAAGAATCTTCCTTTCCCCCACGAGTGTCCTGGCATGACTCTGGCACCGCGTGTCTCAGTTTATCACTCCGACGCAACTATCGGTGAACCAAGGTTCTACTTACAAGCAGACAACACAACGAAAGAAGTTCGCCATCAGAGCACTTCAAAGCTTCTTTGCGCTTTGGTGCAAATGAACTATTTCCGAGCAAGTTCACACAACCATCTTCAGGTAGGCCACACGCATGAGGATGTGGGATACTCGGCAGCAGGGATTCTGTTCTTTAAGTTAGTTTTTTGCTGCGTGGTAGCTGATGCACAGCAATGCACTGTTGATGAGCTGAATGTGTTTACTGAGACGCCACACTGGCCCTGGTGACAACGGCTTTAAATCAAACTACGGACATCCAGACACCTCAAGACATCAGCAGAATCCTCACGGACAGTCTCGGGCCGATGTTTCGAGATAAAGGAATGATGATGCAGTGCGAACATGTGACGCAGGCCAGACTATGAGCTCCAACTCAGCACACGCAGTCGGGTAAGTTTGAGGCCGCACATTAGAAGCTGCAGTCTGCCGCAGGTTCGCAAGTGGGACGAGCTCCTTCCACAATCGGTGCAGTTTTTCCATGCGTATCAGGAACGAGCCGAAGGCAAGTCTGACAAGCGGGTGCCACATGTCTTCCAGTTTCTTCCACGCGAAGGCGGGGAGCATCAAAGTGTAAGGCAGATGTCAATCCGAGCCAGAAGCATCCCTGAATTTGGGCCCTGTTTGCAGCTCTGCCGGATCATGGCCGTGGCATTCAGCTATCAGAACGCGTACCTGTTCGCATGAGGAACTGCGGCAACCAGAGTGACGTATTTGCCATCATGAAAATGTACATGAGTGACAAGCAGGCCAGTCAAGCACCGCTACTGTGCTGGCCCACTGCTGTTCGCAGCGACACGGAAGAGTTTTTCAGACAAATAAATACAACGACTGCAACAACCGGGCCCAAACTGGAGGAAAAAGAGCTCAACAGGTACTGGAGCTGGCGGAATCCATTGAAAAGCACTATCCGCATCTTCGTCGTGCTGCAACGTACTACCGCAGCGTCGCAACAGGGGTCAGGCAGGAGGAATACCCCAGACTGGAATTCATAAGAAACGGACCGAGACCTCGAGGAATCTTGGTTTGGAATCCGGTTGTTTAGATGTGGTAAGACTGCTTCCACTACTATCTATTGAACTTTCAGTCTAACTCAGGAATGATGAACGTCCAGCTTGCACCTCCGCACCGCCACGAAGCTTTCCACCTCAGGGTGGCATTCCGGAGGAGGTAAGATGTGCTGGCCGAGTCTGGTTTCTCTGCGCACACCAGATCGCATGGCGAAGGCGAACATGGTCAAGACGAGTTTCAAGGATGTAACTCGACAAACTTGAGTTCAACACGAACTTCAAGGATGCAGTGACGTACTTTGTGCCGCGATAAGACAGAGAAGTGTCCCATCCGTGCAGTTCGTGTCGTGTGCCCTGACCTGAATCTGCCCCTGCACTTAACTTCTCGTGATTGCTCAGCATTTGGCTAGTCCTGAAAGCACGGATAGCCCGGTTCTGACGAAACGTAGCAAGAATGGCGACGAATGACACGGACACGCCGGAGATGCCGGCCGTTATGCAGAAGATTCATGCACAGTTCGAGGTTATGCTGAGGAAAGGAAACATCGGGCAACAAGTTGCAGACCGCATGACAAAAGACAGCATGAAAGAGGCTCGGGCAAAACCAGTGTCGCACTTTTGCAGTGGATAACATTGTCGTGTGACCCCTTGACAGGCCATCAACAACTTAGTCATGACGCAGCCGGCGACCACGGAGCAGAGAGTTATCACCTGCGTCCCTTTAGAGAACACTGAGGGTTGGCTTCCCTTGTCGGCGTTCATGTTTGATCACAACATGAAGAACGGGCTTCATGCAGCAAACGTACAAACAAAAACGCACTTCTTGGAGTTTCTGTTGCGTGGCTACCGCCCCAGCGAGTCAGTGGACGTGAAGTTTCCTCACTGCCAAAGTGCCTAGTCTGCAGCGATGATGTAGCACAGGAACTTCAAGTTCAATGCCCCTGACAATAAATAGTAAATCCAGAGGTGATCGATCTTTCAGCGAGCACGGAGACGACTTTGCTGTCGGTGTTACGGACGGACAAACGAAGTTGACGATCATGCAAGCCATTGTCTGCATTGTTTACCACCTGGAATTGACAGACGAAGAACTGCACGACGCACAACTCGTGTTCACCCTGAACTCGTTCCGTTACATCAGATGCAGCTTCTCCTACCACGCAAATCCCGCTGAGTATCACTACCAGGCACTTCGCTGCTTGGCCGCACATGCACTCATGTTGAGCATCGCAATGTGAGTTTCATAAATTCAAACTCCGCAGAAATCAGTGTTCCGTTGAGGCAATGGTTATCTTACTGCAGAGAAGCAAGCACCGAGTCCGCTGGTCTTGGCTGCAGAAATGGCAGCCGCAATCGAAATTGAACAGAATCAGGGAGGAAGATCCAAGAAGGCGCCCCTCCGGGATGCTCTCGGCGCTGCGGTTGCCAACTATAACAAGAGAGTCACTGTATCCAAACACAAAATCAACACCGGACGGAAGAACCTGATTATGAATCTGCTGCTCGGCTTTTCTCTTGTGTAACAGCCCGCAGTGCAACCTCTCCGCTCTACTGGTTCAACACCATCCACCACATCTGAGGCTCAGATCGACAGCCGAATTCAGAGAAATCATCCGAGCTCACTACGACGACTACAAGCATGAAGTCTCAGGATTGGCGCAACCCTAATCAACCCTTAAGCCTTGCCTCAACCCTGAACCGCTTCAGCTTGTGTTTTCCTGAGCGGTCTTTTGACAGGTATGCCGATCGACGTACTGGCAGCTGATTGGTGGCTGCCAAATCAACAGAGGCAGGTTCAACGCTTCAGGCAGAGTGAGCTATGGGGGTCCATCATGCAAACAACGGACGGATCTGCGAGCGCGTGGGCGACACGTGTCATCAAGGACGTCATATTGTTCAGTTAGCAATATGACACAAATGAAACAGTGGTATAAATTCATTCGTATCATGGCCAGGACTTCAATCGCGAGGTGACCACGAGATCCAGCACCAAAGCCAAGGCCGTACTGTTCCACAGAGTTCAATTATTGGGTTTGCTTCGATGAGCGTGTCGTAATGTGCACATGATGTAGCTTGGCAGAAAGCAGCACAACTCTCCGACGAGAAGCAGATGGAGCTTCACGACATCGTCTTGCTGTGGTTGTACATTTTGCCGAAGTTGCAGAAAATGTTCCCAACGGAGACAGTTGTGCAGCAGCAGGAAATGTTCGACCGCGGGCTGCCCGGCAGTTTGGTTTCCTTTAATTATTATCCGATTTGGTTTGGTTTCCTTGAACTATTACCCGATTTGGTTTGGTTTCCTTGAATTTATATATGTTTGGCGATGGTTTCCTTGAATTTATATATGTTTGGCGATGGCTTCCTTGAATTTATATATGTTTGGCGATGGCTTCCTGGAATTTACAGAAAATCAAGGAAACCATTTGGCCGGACAGAATCAATCACAATTTGGAAGTTGGCTCACGGCCGAAAGTGTGATTGGTTTTCTGGAAAATCGATCGCGTTTTGATATTGCAAAAATGAATCGATCACGTTTTGGCCAACGGCCCAACACCGAGATTGTGATTGATCATTTTTTGCAATATATAATTGTGATTGGTTTTCTGGAAAATCGATCGCGTTTTCGAAGTTGGCCCAAGACGGAAAATGTGATTGATTTTTTAAGTTTTTGTTTGTGTTTCCCTGATTCGGATTTGGATTTGGTTTGGTTTCCTTGAACTTTACCAGATTTGGTTTGGTTTCCTTGAATTTATATATGTTTGGAGATCGCTTCCTTGATATATTCAACATCAATTAGGCTTGGATTCACTCCATGTGCTGTGGAATGGAGGTGCCGCAAATACCTTCCAAGTTGAAAAACAACTTCGGATATTAAATCATGAAAGCAAACCAGTCAATTCCGGCAGGGTGGATCAGCAAAGTTAAAGATAACACTGAGGCTCCTGGACAACGAGCTCGCAGCATCCATTAAGTCGGCATCGAACGGATTCAGCTGGGAGAGGCTGCCCTTCGTTCTCGAGGCATGAGGGAGACCCGTAAAAGGGAACCCTTCTAAACCTTGCTTCTGGCTCCAGTCTTTGGTATAAGTTCTTTTTTCATTATTGCCGTTTCCCCTTAAACCAAACTCTCAGGCCAAGGGGTGTGTGGTCAATGACTTCATCGCCCAATCGCAGTGTCGCACGACTCGAGCGTTGGAGAAGGCAAACAAAGCCGCCTTTACCTCGTGGAAGGAATTAGTTCTGTCGGACGAAGCCCAATACGAACAGGATTCATTGCAGTCACTTGATTGAATGCATCAGCAATTGCGTGAGAGTCCAGGGTCTAGCTCGTACGCACGGTGTGCACCTGAGGCGGACCGCAGACATGGAGAAGGCGAGGAACAACATCGTGGAGCAGATGGAGGACACGAGCCGAATGTATACAGGAATCCGCTTAACAAAGCCTCTAGTTAGGTCTGAAGTCAATTTGTTGCAGGAGGCGCACGACCGAGCATGGAAGAAAGTAGGCTTGTACATGACGGACAATCTGCGCTTGTTCCACACCACTACGCGTGACATGGAGAGCACGGTATTGCCCTCGGTCCAGACATACATCAGGCAGGAAGCTGCCAACATAAATGTCGTGTGGTGCTCACTGCCGACTGCGGGAATCGTGACTGCAACGAAAACAAGTGGCATCCTCACGGCGATCACGAACATATTGGCCTCCAGCCCTACGAACAGCATGGCAATTGTGGTGTTGCCCAATCGTGCGCAGAATTTGCTCACCGAGAGGCAATGCGGAGTTTGGGTTCATCTTCATCATCATGATGTAAGTAGTATATGTGTTTTCTTTTCTGTCAGGTTAAACGAAGCGACCAAGGAGGACTTCGCCAAGAAGGAAGAAAGTGAGGAGGAAGCAGACGTGGACATGGACGCAGAGCAGAACGACGACGACGACATGGAGGAGGAAAACGAAGACGATGAGAAGGACGAAAAACAAGGAAAAGTCGACAAAGAATCGAACGTACGCAAGGTTCGCTTCATGTGGGCGATCCTTGGTCTGAACATGCATTGCACTTTTTGGAGCTGCTGACCAAATTGCTCGATAGGATGAAAGAGTTTTGTGTGTGCCGACAGGAAGACTGTGTGATTGTAAGTAAGTATACGTGAGCGGGTTCAAGAATCTAAAGAGGATTCCCTTAGCAGTTAGTCCATGAGAAGTGAGAAATTCATTCCAGGCAGTCTTTGATGCAGAAGGATAGGAACCTGACCGTCAAAGACATCACATGGATCTTCGAGAAGGCTGCTTTCATGCATTTTCGCGATCATGGAATTGAATCCAAAAAACCACTGTTGAACCGAGGATTCAGTGTACGGGAAGCGCTCCGGGACTTTGGACCCGGGCCTGCATTTTTGGATCGCGGGGGGTGGGGGTATAGGCCTGCCGCTACCCCATGTGATATCATCAGTTTGCAAACCAAGGCTGGCCTCGCAATTCTCGTGAAGGGAAGCGGAAGCGTCTTCAGGAACATGCCGGGCTTCAAGAGCGGAACAATTTACGACGTAGAGATGCTACCAAGGAACGACTTCAACTCGCCGGAGGCAGGATGTTCCAGAAACTTCGCAATCCAGTTATGAAATCTTTCTCTGAATTAAACCCGATTGTCGCAGGCGAAGTCCGAGCTGCCACATCTAGGAAGAAAGCTCACCGACGTACAAGAACTCAAGCAAGAGGCAGGAGGAACAAGCTTGGTACGTCAGACGTTGAAGTCAATGGTTCCAACGAACGCGAAAAGCGTGATGCTGGTGGACTTGCATGGATACGACATTTGGCCAGGACTTGCGGTGATCGAGGAGAACTGCCACGCATCCGACCGAACCATGACAATGGCATCTATAGTGTGGGATAGAAATGCTTGGTTAGACGAAAAACTGGCCAACCACGTATTCCAATCTGCTAGGAAAGGAAAACTGGCCTTGCCGGGGTGGCCGGACTTTCAAGGACTTGTGCAGAGGATGCAGGCCCTCACGGACACGGAGCAGACGCAAGGCCTCTCCCTTCAGGTATCCGTCGTTTTGCAGTCACCAAGACGTCTCCTCCTGCTTGCAAGCCTTGCAGAGAAATTCCTCAACATGGACGCGGAGATCGCAGAGGAAGCTCAAAGCATCATCCAGGCACACAACAAGAAGTACAACGCAGAGGAAACCGACATTGACTTTCTGTACACAGAGCAGCATCCTGGCTTTAATAGTCAGTCAGACTGCCTTGCAGCCCTGAGAGTTCGGGATAGTGTGTGCAGCCCAGGCAAACAAGTACGATGGATGTCAACAAGAATCTTCAGTTCGACAGCACCGAGGAAGATGTCGCCAAGCTGCCGAATCCCGTCAAGCTTGACATGAGTGGGCAGGCTACATGGATTGCCTCCGAAGGCAACCTCTTCCTCCAGGTGACCGGGAATGAGAATTTCCAGGCTTTAAGGAACCGAGAAGTGTGACTCGTTAGAAAATAGTTAACCATGTCTTGTTCGACACGTCGACTTGTAAACCGTTTCATCGAAGTGACCCAGGTTTTCCTTTGGAAGTGGCGATTGGCGCACGAAGCACGTGACATGGACAGCACACAGACTAAGCACTGCAGCCTGGATGTTTAACGCCTTTTGTGTGCATTTCTCAGGACGCAAAAGAGTTAGTCAGCGACGCTTTGGGCGATTGGTTCAGCTTCGGCGGAGAGAACTTGATGGATTCGCTGGTTTTGCTCGAGAAGAAGGATGTACCCGAACACTTGAAAGACATTCCAAGCATGGAGACTTGTGTGACACTGGCGGCCCTCGTCAGAGAATTTCAGGATGCAGGGCAAACGTCGCATCGCGTCTGGGGCGAAGGGAAGGAGTTACTCGTTTTCAAGATGGACGGACCCCCGCAACAGAAGGAGAAAAAGCCGAAGCGCCGACGTACCTCCATGGGAAACTTGAGCAAGTCGTTCGGGGCGCACCTGTCGATTGCGAAGTTCAAGGAAAGCGAGTCATTGGCATTGGCATGGAGGCCCAATCTTGTAGATTTCAGGTTATCCTTGACTCGGTCACTCAGTAAGCATGCAGTGTACCGGTGAAAACAATGATAATGTCGAACTACCCAAATCTGAACGCATGGAAGGCTGCGCTTGGAGCTGGGCGAGAACGGAATGGTCACGATCGTGCCTATTCGACCGGTGGCCGTCACGGCAGGCACCATCGACCTAGCCCCAGGAACGTACAAGATCATGTGACGATTGACCCCCACAATTCTTTAATAGTTTCCGATAGCTTGACCAAGTAAACGGAATCCACAATTTTGGCACTATGTTGCTGCGTGCACATGGACATGATGTGGAAACGAAACAACAAGGAAGTACCAGCGCTTGGGTCCGGGATTCCAGAAGAGTTGTGAATCGCTAGGTTTAGTTCCATAGTGGAAAGGCCCCGGACAAGCCATAATTAAGTATTATTATACTAATACTTAATAGTATTGATTTGATCAGATCTTTAGATTGGTTAGCCGACCGACAGCAATCCCGTGGCCCAGGAATAGGAACACAGAAGGGCAATGACCTATTCGGAAGCGTTTTGGAAAAATAAGGAAGTCCGGTTCAATATCACGAAGCAGTGTCATGCGATTTTCTGTATGCTTCGTGCTTCATTGATTCAGCTGAAGCATCTCCGCTCGAGTTCACGTAGAAGACAGTATTAGCAAGTCTACAAGCATACCATGCCTGGTTTGTCCGCGGATGAAGTGGAGCCCATCGAGCCGAAGTGGAGAAGTCCAGTTTTCGATATGGACGAAATGATGAGCACCTTGTCGGAAAAGTATGAAATAGAATCTGATTAGACCCATCCATGTAAGGACATAATGCTCAGCCCGCAGAACCGAAACAGCCGCCGACAAGACCATCTGCTTTGAAATCGACGAGTGGCTCAGCAAAAGCAGTGCTGCCAACAACGGCAACAACCACGAAGGACAGGCTCCCACCGCGTGTCCGAAACACCAGCTCGGAGGAAGAGAAGGAGCCGAAGAAGACGCAGAAAAAGAAGAAGAATAAGGACGCGGATCATGCTCCTTTGCGCGGCAACCGTAAGGACGATGAGGACGACGAAGACGAAGATGGTTCCTACGATGAGGACGAAGATGAACCCGAAGAAGACGAAAAAGTGAAGACGAAGAAGCGCCCAGCAGCCCAGAGCTCCAAGCCCAACAAGAAGCCGGCAGGCAAGAAAACCAAGAAAAACGACGGACTCTGGGAGCACTGGTGACCTGATTGCAATGTGATGCGAATCAGCAGGTAATTTGTATGTCAAATCCGATGTAACATGAGGCCGGTCCTGGACACGATCGTGGAGGAACCCTCGGAGAGCGTCCTTGAGAAATGCTTACAGGATGGCTACGAACGCGAGGCGGGGCCAGGGTGGCCGAATCCTTCCGTTTGTGTCCAACTTGCTTGCATCACGGCCAGGACACTGCGACCACTGAGACAGCACCATTCCGAAACACTATCTCATTTGTTACCCGGCTGCTCTTAAGACACGTTCTGATTGTGACCGCAGCACTGTTAGGCTTTCTTTGCATCGAAGGGCTTGCCAGGATTATGATGCCACGTTCTTGAAGCTAGATTGACTGTGATTTCCAGGTAGAGGAAATGGGACCCGAAAACCAAGCACTGTTTGAAGACTGGGACACTATGACGGCAAGATGGGAGCTGGTGGCCCGGCTGATGTTAAGGAGCTTCATCATGCCACTGTCACAGTGCGAGCTTCAGGACCAAGCAAATCGCGGTCTGCCGTCAGATGGTGACAAGGCAGTGGCAGGCTGTGTGTGTTGTTGTTTTGATTAATCAACCTCCAAGCTGCTAGGAATCGCACGTGATCAAGCAAGAGAATATTGCAATGAAGGACAACAATGAGGCAGGATTCCGGCGGGCTCGTGTCTACATTCTGGTAGAATCCGCAATATTAAATCACATTTTACAGATTTTGAAGCTTTCAGGAAACACACGACGTGAACAAGCAGCAGGAGATTCCAATGAGTGACAAAAAGGAGGCAGGATTCCGGGCTCGTGTCTACATTCTGGTAGAATCCGCAAGTGTTAAACAATTTTTACAGATTTTGAAGCTTTCAGGAAACACACGACGTGAACAAGCAGCAGGAGATTCCAATGAGGGACCACAAGGAGGCAGGATTCTGTGCTCGTGTCGACATTCTGGTAGAATCCGCAAGTGTGTCAAATCAAGTTTTATAGCAGGAGGTCCCAAACACGGAAGCTGGCCAGGCCACCTCCTCAGTAAGCATCATATTTTGAGTTTATCATCGACAAAATTTCCAAGCTGCGAGGAAGCGCACATGCATGAGCAAGAGCAGGAGATTCCGGTCGAGGAGAACAAGGAGGCAGGCTGCTTGCCTCGTCTGAACCTACCCAGAACTTCGAAACCGCCAGGATCCGCAGGCGATGATGAAGGTTCCATTGGAAGACAAGGACAAGGCAATCTGTCTCGGTACTTTCACTTAGCCAGAGATTTCAAGCTGCCAGGAGCCGCGCCTGGACAGCACGAAGATTCCGAGTGGCCAGGAACCGCAACGGGAAATCCGGGAGACGCCAAAGTTCGGCGCGGACCAGGCGGCTGCTTGTATTGTGCTTTAACATCCAGATGTTTTAAGCTTTCAGGAAACACACGACGTGATCACGCAAGAGAATATTGCAATGAAGGACAACAATGAGGCAGGATTCCGGGCTCGTGTCTACATTCTGGTAGAATCCGCAATATTAAATCAAATTTTACAGATTTTGAAGCTTTCAGGAAACACACGACGTGAACAAGCAGCAGGAGATTCCAATGAGTGACAAAAAGGAGGCAGGATTCCGGGCTCGTGTCTACATTCTGGTAGAATCCGCAAGTGTTAAACAATTTTTACAGATTTTGAAGCTTTCAGGAAACACACGACGTGAACAAGCAGCAGGAGATTCCAATGAGGGACCACAAGGCGGCAGGATTCTGGCCTCGTGTCTACATTCTGGTAGAATCCGCAAGTGTGTCAAATCAAGTTTTATAGCAGGAGGTCCCAAACACGGAAGCTGGCCAGGCCACCTCCTCAGTAAGCATCATATTTTGAGTTTATCATCGACAAAATTTCCAAGCTGCGAGGAAGCGCACATGCATGAGCAACAGCAGGAGATTCCGGTCGAGGAGAACAAGGAGGCAGGCTGCTTGCCTCGTCTGAACCTACCCAGAACTTCGAAACCGCCAGGATCCGCAGGCGATGATGAAGGTTCCATTGGAAGACAAGGACAAGGCAATCTGTCTCGGTACTTTCACTTAGCCAGAGATTTCAAGCTGCCAGGAGCCGCGCCTGGACAGCACGAACAAGGCCGGCAGGTTGCATTGGGTGGGTCGTGCTTTGACTTCGCCAGACACTCCAAGCTGATGGAAACCGGCAATGAGCAGGTCGATCTGCTCTTGGAAGAGGATTCAAAGTTGATCACCGAGCAGGTCCGGTTCTTCATATCTTGAGGGAACCACGACTTTCCGCTGCAGGTGGAGATAACAGACAGTGAGGGTGAACAGGCAAGCTCCCCTGTCGTTCTCTTTACATAGCCATGATTTGCAAGCCAGGAAGCTACCTCATTGCGGAAACGTCAAAAGATTCTTGCAATGGATTCGGATAACAAGGCAGGAGTGAGTCTCGTGTTGATGGACAAGGTTGTGTCTCAACGGAATTGACTTGCGAATCCGCCCCTGAGTGCGATGCTAGGACAACAAGGAAAACTGCCAGCCGAAGAATGAAGAGCAGGAGAAGGCAGCCAGTGCTGAGCGTCGGTATTGCATTCAAGCCACTTGACTTGGCCATGTCTTGCGAGGAAAAACATGAGGGAGAAGCCGAGGCTAGGAAGAGAAAGCTTCCGGAAGAAGATGACAAGCCGAAGGCTGGGGCTTCCACGACCAAGCCAAAGGCCAAGGCCAACCCAAAGGGCAAGGCCAAGGCCAAGGCCGGTGCCAAAGCCAAGGCCAAGGCCAAGGCTGACGCCAAGCCCAAGGCGCAGGCCAAGAAAAAGGATGCTGACGCCAAGCCCAAGGCGCAGGCCAAGAAAAAGGATGCTGACGCCAAGCCCAAGGCGCAAGCCAAGAAAAAGGATGCTGACGAAAAGCCAACGGATAAGAATACAAACGATAAGGCGGGTGACAAGGCCACGCAGAAGACAGCGAAGAAGGAAAAGACGCCCGAACAAGCGGCGAGGGATCAGCTGCGCTCCAGGAAGTGTACCGCGTACAAGAGGGCCTACAAAGCAGCTCAAAGAGCAGGAGAGAACGAAAACAGCTCCCGCATTGCTGCCCGGAAGGCCAGGCCAGTTTGTTGTTTGTGTATTATTATGCTGTTTCCTTGATCAGCACTGCGCTGCTCGGAGGCTTTCATGTTTGCTGACTGAGCCGACGGATTCTGGGTTTCGCAGCGATAAAATCGCTGCAGGCTGGTAGGTTCTCACAGGGCAGAGTGCATGAGACGCATGAACTGAATAGTACTACACTAGTCGCGTGAACACGGCAATGACATGCCACCTGTCCAGTTGTGAGTTTACTGGGGTACAATGGAGCGAAAACACGTCATTTGGTCAAAAGTCCGCTTCAGGATGCAGCCATGTTCTGCAAAGCATTGACATGTACCTTTTCGCTTCTGTGAATAATCGCTGAGGCCACGAAACACCGACCGGACCTGCTGCAGGAGCAGGAACGGATGCAGAAGACAGTATCCGCCCAGGAGCGATGTGAGCATCTTATAGCTGAGCTGCTCACACCTCTCCTGGGGGGATACTGTGTCTTCTGCATCCCACTGACGCCGTCGGCAGCAAGGACGTCCGGTTGATGAAGACGTCGTCTTCATCAACCAGACGTCCCTGCTCACCTGGCAGGTTTCAGCCGTCCGCCCAGAAGCACTACGAAGAAAAGGCCAGCCGGAGCTGATCGTGCCCAGTTGAGATTTGGAAGGGGCCGCTTCAGGGCAGAGAAGCTTTGTAGGATTCAGGGCTCACTTGAGTTCACCCTGCTGCCCACTGCCTGATAAGGCCTCAACCACAGGCCGACCGAAACTTGAATATGTTGCTGTGGCGGTTTTCGGTTCAAACGACAGCCTCCAGGAATCCGCCACTAAAGACTTCACACGTCAAGCAGCCAATTCTAGAGCAGCCATGAGTGGCACGGAGGAAGGCATGGAAGCCCCTGTGAAGCAGACGGAGGATCTTGAGACGGAGGCATCCTTTCCCACAAGCACGGAGGAAAGCATGGAAATGAATGTGAAGATGATGGAGTCTCTCAAGATCTCAGAGACGGTGACGGAGGTAACCTTTTCCGCAATAGCCGGAGAACTATCAAAGTTCCTACCACAAGAAAAGAGAGAAATCATAGGCCAACTGGAGCTGGTGGTCATGGATTCCATGTGCGTCCATTGCAGTCGGTGTTATTTCCAGATGTACCTGACTCCGAAGGAACTGGTACCGTACGACGCATGCTTTCGCGAGGACCACTGGTGCGCCTGCGATGATCTCCCAGTCCCAGAATTTCGGCGACATAAATTAAATGCTGATGGAAATTCAAAGCACTGAAACCGCGGCTTGGCCCACGGTCTCGCAAGGAGCACAAACGGATTTCGCAAAAGGGTGCGAGCTTCTGATTTCTGTGCGTGGACTGCGTATTGTGCAATTTCTCAAAGCATCCGATGTCTTGCCTGCACAGGAAGCCAAACAAAGAAAGGCGCCGGGCCTGCCGCTCAGAAAGGTGCTGTTGGTCTTTAGGGAGAGAGAGAGAGAGAGAGAGAGAGAGAGTGTGTGTGTGTGTGCAGTTTGGCCCCCAGGTAGGTGTCTGGCACATTCGGCCATGAGAATCTCTTGGCCGAATGTGCCAGACACCCACTCGTCCGAGCCATTTCGCAGACGTCCGTTGGAAGCCCAGGAACAGCCAGACTGAGGGAATGGAGTGTTGCCTTGCAGCTGCTAGAGTGAAGAGATAGAGGTATACTTGGCCCGTATAGTTAGCCACTGCTTCAAGACATGGGGCGCCTAATATTTAGGGTACCCTAAACGGGACACCAATTTTGACAACCAGCCATACAGTTATACTCCTGCTATGTTTAGGTTTCACACACGACATAACTAATAGCTATTATTATTTTACTATTAAAGTCAGAATCATCTTACTAAATCTTAGTACCTTTCCCTTAGTTCTTTTTGCTTTAGATTCAACGCACGGAACGGAGGCCAAATTTCAGCGTACAGAACGCAAGCAAAATACGAACGAATTAACCCACCATCTTCTGTTTCATTTTGTTTTTTGGTTAAAGTACAAAGGAACAAAGAGTATGCGTGAATGTAATAGACGAAGCAAACGACACACCCAGACAAAAGACATGTTAATGCCGTTCGTAATTCCTTGGAGTAATTTGCCTTCTGCCACCAACCAACAGTAAACTCTCCACCTATTATCCTCTGAGAAAGCAAGTGATGAAGTGAGTAAGTGGTTGATAACGGACAAAAACAGAATCTGAGCGAACGGAGAGAGAGCCGAAGCGAGGTTTTGGTTCTCTTGACTGAGACCACGTGTGAACGGTCAACCTTGGAAACCATTGCTGGTGTAGTTGGTGGGGTGTGTTTACTTTAATTCCCCCGAGCCGTGATTTCATTACGTTCAAATATGTTCAAATGCTTCCATTCCATTCCATGTTGTTCTTGCTTTCTTGTGTCCTTTAATGCAGTAGCTTGTCAATGGATTATTGTATTGTGTAGTGTTTTCGGGTTCACTTATTTTCAATGCAATGAGAGCGAAAGAACGGAGCCGAATGAATGAAGCGAGAAATAAGCGAAACAAAACCACACAACACATTCCACCCTCATTCCTCTTTTGTTTTCTTTTGTGGGCTTTGTTCACTCTTCTCTTCTCTTCGCTTCGTTCATGCTTGTAGGTCTCGAAGCACCACCCAGCATTTCTTAAATCCCCGCCTCCCTGTCGTCGTACCCACTGAGGTTAAGACGTGCCACTTCCCTGCCTCCAGTCAGCACGTTGTCGTGCTTGTCAGTAGTGTTTGATATGTCAGCCTTTCGTGTAAAAGACATCACCAGCGAGTCTAAGACGTTCCACTGCCCTGCCTCCAATCAGCATGTCGTCGTGCTTGTCGGTAGTGTTGGATACGTAGGCCTTTCGTGTCACAGACAGGACCAGCGAGTTTAGTTTAAGACGTGCCGCTTAATAATCCAAGCTGCGCCACTCTCCAAGGCATCCGCTGCAGTAGAAAGAACTCGCATGACCTGGGTCCGGGTGGAGGTTTACTGAGGTGTATAGTGGGGCGGTGGAGGGAAATGTGTCTTGAGAGTAGGAGCACACTCCGAAAGCGGGCGACATTTTGCACGTCATTACGGAAAGTCAGATGTGAAACCTCTGTCCAGGGACACATGCGTGAATGAAATGTCAAAAACAATGTCCCTGAATTCATCGGACACATCCGTGACCGTGTCCGGCTATTATAATCTTTCTCAGATCTGTACATTGACCTGACATTCCTTCGACCGCGGATTGTTCGCTGTACATATATTATATCCGTGGTCAATTCTTGTGGTGGCGGCAAGCTGATCACTTTCGTTCTTGATAAATGAAATCAACGTCCACCAGCCAACCTCAGGGCCCAGCCCTCGACTTCGGATCGAAACTGGCTTAGTCTTTCTAACTGTGCCTGACAAACACGTTGATCGATGTCGTTGTCTTGCTGATACTCGTCCAAAACCAAGTACGCTGCACCCAAGCCTGCCTCCACGAGGTTCCCTTTGCTTCCGTCATTGAGGCCTTTTACGTAGTCGGACAGGTTTCCGTACATGTTGTCAAGTACCCTGGAATACCAGTAGTTGCCCACGTCTGCATAGCGAGTTCCATCCGCGCCGATGAATGCGTCTGATCCGTGGCTTATGTTGCAAAACTTCTTTCGGACTGCTCCCATGCTTGCCAGGACCTTCCTTTCCTTCTTGTTATACTTCTCCATCCACACATCTAGAAAGCTTCCGTCCCCTGCCACACCGATATTACGTGCCCACCATTCGGCAGCCTCCAGCTGGGTCTTTCTCTCCTTGTCCCGCTTCACTTCGATCGGACGCTGCAGTGGTAGCACTGGTGGGCCATGTCCATGACTTCCTGGTCCGTTTCTTGTGTGGGTGGTGTCCTCCGGCTGGTCGTTGTCCTCGTGCTGGTTCTGCTCGTGCACCGACAAGCGCTTCGCCAGCTCCACCTGGCCTTGCCCAAGACACTGAATGTCCTCCCAAATAATGAGTTTGTCGTAATGGAGCTCCTTCAAATCGATTTCATGGTTCTTCTTCGCGTTCTCTGTATCCAGCTGCAGCTTTCCAAGGACGTCCGTGATCTCCTTTAAGCGCTCATTTGTCTGCTGCATCCACTTCTCCATGCCCTGCAGTCGTTCTCTCAGAGCTGCTGCTTCAATTCGTTGTTGAAACAATTCCTCCTCCTCCTCCTCCCTTGCCTCCGCCTCGGCCTTGGCCTTTCTCTTTCTTTGCTTTTTGGCGGCGATCTCGTCGAGGTCGTCCTGGTGCTTCCTGTACATGCTCATGCCCACGTACATCAGAACCACCAAAATTAGGAATTCCACGAAGGTCACCATCACTAGGGGCGGGAGCTGCGTGGTCAAAGCTGCTACACTTGCTTGACTTGTCACAATCTTGCGTTACACAGACACAGGTTCAGATTCTGATCACGCAGACCACCACAATCTCTGATTACCCTGTGCTTCGAAGACGCTAATTTTCATTGTCTTTGTTAATCGGGCTGAAAAAAAACACCTTTCGACAAGGCTCAAGTGGGTATGTCTACCCGAGCATTCCCCTGACGGGAGTGCTCATGTCCGGTGTCGTGTGAAAACAAAAACACCCTAAACCTTGAACCCTACACACCGAAGGTAGTTTTGTTGCCAGTTCGCAGCACATGACTGTTGATCAAGATGACATCTTGGGTTCATCATGTGCATAGTTCCTCTGGGATTTGGAGAAGATCGGAGCGTCGCAGGGACTATGGTCTTTCTTGGCCATTTGTCAGCACGGTGGCTGGGTGTGGTGTGCTGCGCAGAGCTGTCCAGTGAAATGTGGGAGCTCTTGTTTCATAACCGACAGACTGATTTAGCTGCCATGCCAGAAAGCCGAGTGCTGAATCTGATAATTTTGCATGCCTGCCGACCGATTGCAGCCGTCAGACATGGAAAGCCACGCATGATGTGTGCTCTTCATGTTGTGCTAGGATGGAATACAGCAAAGATGTCGTCAAATTCAGCTGTTGCAAACAAGTGTGAGCCTGATTTTTTCATACTTCTAGAATTCTCACATTAGATGTATAAATGTGATATTTGCATAAACTGGTCTTGTGGAATTGAGTTGCGAAGTTGGCTTGCTGCCAGGTCTTTGTCTGTGTGGGCATATGTCGAGTCAACGAGATATCTTCACTCGATGAACGTTGTACAACAGGTCAGAGATGCACAAAAACACAGGCGTCTTCGAAATCCCAAAGCCACAGTAGATGTGTGGCCCTGAGTGTGCATGTGGCACACAAGCTATCGAATGATTCGCTCTAGCTCAGATGTTTCACTCAATGTGCTGCCGGCTTTGGCCGGAATCATGTGCTGGTGTGGCTTCCTGGAAGTCTTCAGCCTGAGTTAGGCGGGATCGTCTGGTTAAGATGTCGACAGTGGCTGGGCCAGTTTTGGGGACACATATCTGGTGTGACTATTCTAGTTTGGCAGCTGCAGATGTGTATAGTACTGTGTAGTCGATATGCATCAATCTGGTCGTGAACACAGCCTACAGAAACCTGGTTGAGAGAGTAGTTCACCCCCCCTTTCCGAGCCTTTTTCTGCTTTGGAGCAGATACTCAGATAAAGTGCAGGCAATGCAGCATCTGGTATGAAGAGATCGCTTGTGGCATGTCCAGGTCTCAGCTGTGTGCAGGCATGCTGAAGTGAAACCACTATAACATAATTTTAATGGGGGCTGTGTTGTAAGGATGTGATTGTTTGATTTGCCAAGGCCAAGGTGGCTTTTTCTCCGATGATTCTTCTGGGCAAACTTCTGATGATGAGCCGAAAGCAGTTGGGCATGGACAACCTGCAGGCGTGTGGCACGCGGCATGTGAGGCAGTGCTGGTTCGATTTGCTTCTTTAAATCGATCCATACAGTCAGATGAGATGAACGTGGTTCCGGGCTACTTTCGTAGTACAGTGCTTTGCATTCTGTAGCAGCTGTAGAGTCACTGCAGAGCTGCATCGGGCATGGCTGCTGACATTCATGCCAGACACTGCAGTTTTCCAGAGCAAGCTTCATGCCGAAGCATGGTGCCTGTAAGTGGTATGTGTGTAGTACATAATTGGCAGGCTCATGTTGCTGCTTGGTACCATGGTTGTTGTGATGCCAGTGGGTGCAATCAGGATACGGGGTGCCGCTGCTCTACATATAGGCATATAGTCTTGTACACTTTATGCCCATGTTGTGCCTTCTGAATGCCGCAACGGTGGCAAAAAAACTGGGCAAGAAAGTTCGCGAAGCGAAGTTGGAGGTGCTGGAGGACAGAGATTTGGTTATCTTGGGTGCTGTGCTTCGAATTAGATCAGAAGCTGCAGGTATCCATCCCCCTGTTAAGTGTTGTTGAAGGCTGTTTGGATTGCTTGGGATCCATCCTGCAGGAGTTTTACACAAGCCTCTTCAGGGATGCGGAAGAAGTGAAGAAGCGCCGCAAAGAGTTGAGACTTGTGATGAACAAAAGAGCCGCCGAACAGGGCAAGGACAGCCTTAAGGCGGGGGCCGTGGTGTTATTTCGGAATATTCTAGTCTTCCATTGTTGTATCCCTGTGCTGTGGAAACACATCCAGGTCCATGCTACCTCGGTTGTATTATAAAACTTTCTTTTCGAAATTTCCAGGTCGTGAAGTTCAGCGCGCTGAATGTGAATCTCAGTGGCAAGGCCACACCGCTTGGTGAGAAGGAGGCCGGCTTGGTCGTCCATTGCGAACCGTGGCCACGGAAGGGTAGGGTGTAGTGGGGCGACTTGAATAGCAGATATACAGAGACGGGAAGAATCATGCCGATGTGATGTGAGAGAGTAGAGAGAGAGAGAGAGAGAGAGAGAGAGAGAGACAGAGACAGAGATAGAGACAGAGAGAGAGAGAGATAGCAAGAGAGAGAGACAGAGACAGAGACAGGGACAGGGGCAGAGACAGAGAGAGAGGGAGAGAGACAGAGAGACAGAGAGAGAGCCAAAGAGAGAGACTTGTCAGAGAAAGAGAGAGAGAGAGAGAGAGAGAGAGAGAGAGAGAGAGAGCGAGAGACAGAGAGACAGAGAGAGAGAGGGAGAGAGCGAACGAAAAAGAGAGTGACAGTGACAGAGAAAGAGACAATCCCAGCGTTCATTGGCTTTGTGGTGCAGGTCGAAGATGAGCACAACTACGAGTTCCTCATGGGTTTTTTGGCCTTGTTTGCTCACGAACTTCCAACAGCAGGTGAAATGCAGGCAGGGCAACAGCCTGTGCAGTCGGCAGCAATGTGGAATGTGGAAATCATTTGAACTTGTCCTGTGCTGTTTGCTTCAAGTCAAAACTGTAAATTTGCAAAGTTGGTGGAGGTCGCCCTGTGCATCGCCAGCCAGAAGTTTGCCTTGAACCCGTCGTTCAAAAACTTCCCTGCGCATTGTGTCTCTCTGCGGCAAATTATTCAACTTGCTCCTACAGAGTGCGGTGTGCTGTACATCAAGGGTTGAAGTCTTTGCAGTCTTTGCAATTTGACAGTCAAGGCCACTCCAAGCATTGTTGCCATGTGCCATTGCGTTCGTGACGAAATAACTCAGGTGTGTGCATTTTGTGCTGGCGTGTTTTTTGATTTTGCGCATCCTGAAAGGACTGGGCACGAATCGAGAGTGGCCTCCAGCGGGCCCTGGCTTCGTATGTCCTCATGAGGTTTGGTCGTTCTGACAAAGCGAGGCGGAACGGGGCTGTTGACCAGGTGTAGGAGGGCTGGCTTCCTAGCAGGATGATATGATGTCACACAGCAGTACCAGCTGGAAGCAACATATAGAAACTTCACAATGCCACTGGTACGTGCACTTTCTTGTGCTTATGCTGGCTTAGTTGAGACCGTCTTTGATTGTATTCGTTTTGCGTGGGTATTTCTTCTTGTATTCTGGTATTGCTATGATCACAGTTCTCGTCCAGGGCATCTTCGAGAAGAATGGAAACTTTGAAGCAGCTCATCGCTTCCCAGTTGGAGGTTGCGGGGGTCAGGGGTTCTGGATTGAAATCATTCAGTCGTTCAGTGAGTTCAGTCAAGCAGTTTCAGATCGAGATAGCGCTGAAGCTTCTGGGATTCTTTGAATCAATTATGTGTGCACATACAGACACAGACATAGAAACCAACAAACAGACAAAAGGATCAGTATGTGTATGTGCGTGTATATATACAGACATATGCATATACATATACATGTATACATAAATATATGTGTGTGTGTGTCACTGTGTGTATCCCAGTGGACATGTCTGTGCATGTGGCTAGCACGGTTGTGTGTGTGTGTGTGTGTGTGTTTGTGTGTTGATCATTTGTGTATAGATATATATGTATATACACTTGTTATATGCATATACTTATTTACATATGTACATATATACATATAGACATATATACATATATGCATGGGCACATGCTTGTCTACGGGTATGTGTATGTGTTGATGTAGCTCTCTTTCTCTGATTTTCTGTATGTCTATATATATATATAATATGCATATATGTATACATATGTGTGTACATATATATATATATATGTAAGCTTATGCTGCAGCTGCAGATGTATGTTCATGTATATGTATATCTAAAGGCTTTTATGTGTGCTTTTATTATGTCCAGTCCTACGTGCATATGTACATGTGAATGCATCTATGCTTTGCGAACATGGTTCTATGTGTACTTGTATATACATATACATATGTATGTATGTATGTATGTATGCAGTATGCATGTTCATATGGTATAGGTACATATATATATATATATATATACACACATGATATGCATGCACTTACAGGAATGCATCTATATATGTACACATGCTGATTTGAGTATATGCTGGTATGTGTGTAAACACACATATACACATTTTTATTGGATTTTTTGTATTATGTTATATTGTATTATACGATGTGATATTACATTACAACATATTATAATGTCATATCATATGTTATAAAAGACTATATTCTGATGCAATATGGTATATGCAGTATACTAACGTATAATCTAAGATGATGCAGTGTATACAATATACCATTGGGTTGTAACACAACATAGTATATTATAACATATAGCAAAGGTTAAGTAGAGGATGAACGAATGCAGTGTGTTCCTACAGTGCTCTATCTTGTGTTGATTTTCACCTGCAGGGCCTGATACTTGTGTGCAGGCGCACGACATGCTCACCACTGGTGGCAAAAAAAAGGTGAAAAGATCGCCGAGACTCCAAGAGAAGAAGCAGGCAGTTTGAGTACTGCAGTCCATTAGGTCCTGCATAGCGGTAGATTTTCAGTCTTTTTCGGTGAGAAGGGCTTGTTCCATGTAATCATGCAATCGTTGTGATCGTTGGAGAATCTCTGCAGTGCAATTCAAGTCCTCGACCCCAAATACGTACTTCCGGTGTGCCTGTGCAGGCTGCTTTGCCTGACGAGGAAGACACCCAAGTAGAGCCGCTCACGCCATCGACCCCAGGAGCTGACACAGGCTTCTTTCCTGAGCATGGTTTCCATGAGAAAAGCGAGGCTCAGCACCAGGAGGATGCTTGGTGGGAGGGCGCCTGTCACGGTGAAGGCGAAAATGCCGGGGAGGAGGAAACGCCACTGGAGGATGACGAATGTCTGCAAGGGGATGAAGTTGAGGAGGAAGGAGAAGCTGATGAAGCTATGGCTTTGGAGGAGTGCTTACGAGAGTTCGATGACCCCGAGGGATCCCAAAGTGCTGGGGAACTGGTGGACCACGAGAAGGGCAGGAAGCCTGCTGCTTCAGAGACGGCAGGGGCACTGAAGGTGGGTCTCATGGTTTTGCTACATGAGTGATTCATGAGCCTGCCTTTGATTGAGGCAGTCTGTCGGTGTCAGTCGTAATAATGAAGTCGTACCTAATACAACCAGTTCGTTGCAGTCTTGCTGCATCGTTGAGAAGCATGAAAATACTCCGCAGTTGGGTTTTCTTGCAGTGACTATTTGGTACAGTGTGCTGCGACTTGATCTATTATGTGTCCTGGGTTGGGCCAGGACCGCAAGCCCTTGACGGACATGCCTCATGTGGCAGAGGATTTGAAGGCGCAGGCAGATGCTTCGTTGAAGCGTTTGAAAGCTTTGGAGCCGGAAGACCCGGACTTGCTGGAAGTACTTTGCTTGCACTTTCGGACCTAAGGTTTCTGCAGCTTGTGACGTGTACTTGATTTCGGTTTCAGCAATTGAGGCTGCATGCTGAAAAGCTTATAGAGCTTAACCATTGTAGGTGTGCCCTCAAACTTGTGTGTATGAACAACATTATACATAACATCCCAGGCTCAGAAGGCCATTTCAGCGGCTGCCCGTGCAAAGAACGAGGAAAACGAGGACCAGGAGGAGGAGGCAGAAGATGAGAATCCGACCAAGGTGCATGAGGAAGGGAGGGGCCGTAAGGGCCCTGCCAAAGCAAAAGGCAAAGCCAAGCGGAAAAAATGCAAATCCAGAAAGAACTTGCAGCGTGCCTTGGACAAGGCAGCGGATGAAGAGGCACAGCAGGCAGCGAAGCTTGCTGAGGAGGATAAGGAAGCTGAGGAACCAGCTCAGGAACCCCCAAGCAAGAAAGCGAGGCCCCCCGACGCCCCCGTGCCACCTGCAAAGACTTCCGAGCCCGAGCCCTCTCTCATCATCATCACAATAAGCCTTTTTGTTAGCTTCCAATGTTTCTGTGCACGTTCATATTTACGCCAGCTGGTGTGGTGGTTGTGTCGGGTTTTCTATGCTCTACATAGGGCCGAATACTGTATACCATGCTATACGACACAATGTGCACTGGTGCCTTTGTGTGTGTGTGCATGTGTAGCTGGGTTTGGTCGAGCTGAGTGCAGTAGCATTTGCCTCGTGCTGGTTTCGGAAAGCTTGGCTGATTAACCAAAACTGGTTGCCATAAGGATCCAGTGTCTGCTATGTTGCAAAAGCTCGAGCAGAGGGATGTGGAGTTCAAGTTCCATCCCAATTCGAAGCCCCTTTGGCATGGAACGTTAATGCTGTACACCTCATAAGACTTATATGACGCTGGGAGACTTGTGCGCCTGCTTTGTGACTCCTTGTGACGAAGAAATCGAGAAACCTGATCTCTGTGGGTTGTTGATCTCAGGTCATTCACGCTTTACCCTCCTGATGCCACTGTGGCTGCGGCGCTTGCTCGTGGTGTCACGTTGACCAGCATTGTTTGTCGGCCAGATACCTAGCTTCGTATGTGTGCTGCTGTAGAAAGCATGATATGACACAGGAGTTCGTGTGCTGCTGAACAGCAGATGTTTGGTTCTAGATCAAGCCATATCAACAAAAGTTGCTGCCAAGGGTGCCGGAGCAGACCTTTTATGTGAACCCCAAGAGCTCTGTAGCAGACGAGCTGTTGGTCCGCGTGAATGCCGAGTTGTTGACGAATTACAAGGCCGCAGGTTTGGGTTGCACGTCGATTTTACATTTCTTCCGGGATTCATCGCATTCAGCTGCTGTTGGGATTCGGGTTTGCTTTTGGACAAGGATTGCCAATCTGCCCTCTTTCATTTCCCTGACATACATGGGCCCCGGTTCCGAACCTGCTGTACCTTCTTACTGCTGTGGGCCCAGATTGCTGCATCCATCGATCTATCTGTCTAGATATATATATATATATATATATGTACTTCTAGTACTTCAATATACAGTGAGGACAGTGGAGGCCCTCCTTGCAGTTCGTTTTTGTCCTGCCTGGCAGACAAACACGAAGGGCGGCATCAATGTCGCCTGGAGGATGTCAGGAGGAGTGGTGCAGGCGCCGGTTCCTCAGCCCAGTGTTTTCCCCGCAACATTGCCAACTGTAAGTTTCCTCGGTACACTGATTGATCGATGTCTCTCCCTCTTTCAATTTTGCACCATGTGGCAGTGAATACATACAAGAAAGTTTTGGAAAAGTAGTTTAAAGATCGCAAAGCAAAAGCTGGATTTTGTGGTGGTGGCCACCCCCGCCCAGGTGGGACATGGCCCGCTTGTTCGCGGGCTGGCAGAGACCTCCATCGTGGTTGAAGGACCATCCCTTTGCTGGCTACTGTCGCTTGTTGTTCTGAGAGAAAGCTGGAGCGTGATTCATTGGAATGTTAATGACATTGTATGACCTTTCCACTGGCTTTGTCACACTTGGTTCGAAAGTATTACTACATATGTTGGTAAATCTACAACCTCAATGAATCAGGTAGTTGATTATGTATGTCTCTGTGTGTGTGTATGTATGCAAGTACGCAGGCATGCATGTGTCTGTATTTATGCATGTATGCATGCATGTGTGTGTTAACATGCTCATATGTGCATGCATGTACACCTGCAATGTATTTTCAGAGATGTACTATCTACAACTTAAATTCGGTCGCCGGATGTATCTCCATACATGTGTGTGTGTGCTTTAGGAGTCACTGCATGGGACCATGATGAAAATGTGCACTAGAGGACCAAGCCCACGACCCTCATATATAATACATATACAGACATAGACATTGATATAGATATGTGTCATGTATGTATACATATATATATATGTAGATATACATATATATATGTATGTATGTACATCTGTGCATAGAGGCCTTGTACGTGTTTGTTTGCAGCATGGTGCAGTGACCGCATGAAAAGCACTGAAACACATGAACCTCAACAACAAGATTTGCAGCGCTTATTGCAATGTACTTGAAACACAGCTTCTAGGACCCCTCAGGGGGACTACTATCGAAATTCCAGCTTTATATTGAACACTCACTGCTTGTAGAAAGCCTCGACCTCAGCAGGCAAAGAAACCGTGGTGTATGTCTGACTTGGTATATAACCCTGGTGCCAGTGTCTCATTACAGGCATGGCCCGGAAAGTATTTATGAACTCCCTAGCTAGTCTTGTAATAAGCCCCGCTTTGAGGATTCATCGGCGGCCTGACTTCGCTCACATGCTCGAGGCTCCGTAGTACAGTGTCACATTCGGCATCAACTTTCGTAAATGTCTGACCTTTCGCTTGACTGAAACGTTGATGTGATCGGTGATCTCTCTTTGCTCATATGAACCTGCTGCGCAGGCAATGGGCACTGGACATCATCTCCCTTGCCTGACTCTTTCTGCTCGACAAGCATTTCTTCTGATTTTGCGCACTCCCCCTGAAGGTTGCCTCGCTGTCCATTGATACCTAGATGTCACGTTCCCTACTGGCTTGGAGTGCATTCTAGCTGCTGTAGGCTAGGGGTGACTTTAGGGATTGGTGCCTGTGGGTCGGACTTGTGCACAAGAGTCTGTAGCCTGCAAGGCATTCGAAAACAAGCAGTCTGGGTTTGGGAGCTAAGGGGTCAGGGGTTGGGTGTTTAGGTGTTCCTTTGCGGGTTTCTAAGGGTTGAGTGTTTTGGGACTTATGGTGTGGGGTCTTGGGTGTTGCTGCAGGTGTTGTCGTTGTTCTTGTTGTTGCTGATGCTGCTGCTCTTTCAATTTTGGTCGTTATCGTCGTCGTCGTCGTCGTTGGTGTCGTCGTCGTCGCCAAGGTCGCTGCTGTCGTTGTCGTGCTTGTACTGCTGTCTGGCCCTACTTAGCTGGTAAGTGGGGGCCCCAAAGATCGGTGTTATGCTTGAAAAACCAAAACCTCAAGTGGCAGCTGTGAAACCTAACCACTGATTCTGATTATGAGCTCAGGTGTCCCACCAGCACCCATTGTAGTCAGTCTGCTTGAATCTTGATGGCTTTTTGGAGTGTTGCCACAAAGCTAAAGGTGGCACAGCACTTCATAAGGGTTCAGGGCTAAGTCGGCAGAAAGCTCATTCAGTCGGAAACCTTTGCATTTGACAGGTGATAGCTTGGTCACTCGGCTATAGGTTATTGGATAGACTTCCAATGGCAGCTGAAGTAATGGATCACTAGGCATAGTGCAACTGTAAGTTTGCACAACTTAGTAGATTCGGCACCTTCGCGCAAAGTGTCCTGGTGAACCCTGTAAAAGAAACAATTGGAAGTCCTAACCCGAAAACTCTAAAACCCTAAACCCTAAACCGGTCTTGGAGTCGGATGTTGCACAGATCAGAGTGCTTCTTTTTCCCGGCTTCCGGCAAGCTCGCTGCGGCTGTGCTGCCTGGGCATGCTATCGGGTAGTGTCGTCCAGTGCAGGATAAACCCCCGGAAAGTTAGATCAGAAAGTGCTGTTGCGACAAAATTATTAAGCCGTTGACACCGGCTGATCAGTCCACCATCTAGAACTGCAGTGCTTAATTTGTGATGTGGTGTGGCGTCCGAAGGTCCATAAGTGGTGCACTGCGGTGCATAATGTCTCCTTACACTAGGAAGCCTCTTGCTGCTAGCTAGCAGTGCAAGCCATGCCAAGTTGTCAAAAGCCATGGTGCTATCGGCCACTGGCAGTGTCATCTCGCAGTTGCCACTTGCTGCTGGCGCTGGGTGTGCCGCTGGTGATGAGCCTTGGCTTCACGTGTTGTGGTTCCATTGGAGCAATGGCTAAAGTCTTTCCGAGTTCGGCTTGTGTGACAGCAAGAACAGAACTATGGAGAAAATAACGCATCCTGTGATCACACAGGACTAATCTTCCGTGGTCTGAGATTTGAACAGCTTGAACTCTTTGCAGCTTAGCTATATAGTAAAACAGAGTCCATTAATCACATACGTATATACATATATATATATATATGCATGTATATGTATACATATATATATATATATAGATAATAAATATGTATATACTTTATACATATATCCTTATATAAATAAATAATATATATATATATATATATATATGTATAAATACATAACTATAAATATATATATATATATATATATTTATAGTTTATACACCTACATACATATCTAGTGTACGTTGCCGGTACTGGATTTCGCGGAAATCTTCCAAAGCTAGGTTACTACAATCAAACACTGGATGAACCAGCAGAATGAACCACACTATGCTGGGGTGGCAGCGCTACATTTTGCTCGACATCGAAGCCTGTGTGGTTGTTCATTCAACTGGCTAGAACTATTAGGATCATCAGCAGCAAGCCACAGTGTGAGGCCTTTGTTAAAAAGTAAACACACTTTTTTGTCGAATGACAGGCAGGTGTTCCAGGTTACTGTGTTGGGTTTTGTGATTCGTTAAAGATCCTTAGGTTTTCTCTGTCTGTTACGATCTGTCTGAGGGTCTTCCATCTCAGGGGAATGTGATCTGCTTCGTTTGTCAAACAAATGAGGGTTCAAGCTTCTTGTGCATGGGGTATTTGAAAAGATGGCCTTGACTGGGAGTGTCAGGGGCTACGTTGATCTTAAGCACTCTCACTAAGTACTGGGTCTCCTTCCAATATCCGGGAGTTGCGATCTGGCCGACAAGTCTACACTCCGTTGAGGCTATTGTGTCCTAGACCGAGGATGTTGTGGTTTGCATGTATCGATGACCTGATATTGTTGAACTTAAACCATTTAGGCTTCATCAATTCCCTTCACGAGTCATTGTGACTGCAGAAAATGATCTTAGCACCTGCTGCCTTGAAGCATGCCTAGTTCGTATCTTATCACTGCTGTCAACCATGATTACTGATAATGTTGACATTGGTAGGAGACGAAAACATCACACATATACACATACATGCGAAAGGTCCTTTTTACAAGAAAACCCTGGCACCTTGCTTTGACGAACATTGATTGTTACGAGCTTGGCCTTGCCAGTCTTAACTGCCTGGACTACATTGCTCAGAACGTGGATCCGACAGGGCCAGCAGGCCAGCGTGTGGCTTGGATGCATGTGTTTCGATCCTTCCTGAACGCCCCAAAGTACGATATCTGAAATCCTGAATTCGTGGAGGCTCTTATTCCGCAAGCCCTCCCAAGCCCTAATACCCTACAGTCAAAGCAGATGCCCTGAAGTTCTATCTATTTAGCACAGAAATATTAATTGCCAAAAGACCGTGAACTCTCTCTGTGCATAGTCGGGGTATTGGGTTTGATTCGAACTGATGCGAAGACGATGTTCTGCAGTTTTGGAGGTCAGTGCACGAATCAACTGAACCTTTTATTATCAACCCACAGCTCAGAACTTGATCGCCATGGATTACTTCGCTGGTGGCCGGTCAATCCAATATGCCTTCAGTTGCGGCCTTACAGTGTGAAGTGGTGATATCCATTCATATATCACGCACCATCATCTACACAGAGATGCACAGATGCATGTGCGCAAATATGCATACGCACGTACACAAACACATGAACAAAAAAGTGGGGCCTGCTCTCTCGCTCTCTCTCTCTCTCTCTCTCTCTCTCTCTCTCTCTCTCTTTCATTGCTCTCTCCCTCCCTCTTTCAATTTGTTCTCTCTCATTCTCTCTCTCTCTCTCTCTCTCTGTGTCTCTTTCTCTCACTCACTCTCCCCCCTTGCTCCTGGCTCTTCGCTCCCTTCGCTCCTTGCTCTCGCTCGTGCGTTTTGTTTTGTTGCTCTCTCCCTCCCTCTTTCAATTTGTTCTCTCTCTCTCTCTCTCTCTCTCTCTCTCTCACCCCAGACCCCACACACCCCACACACCCCACACCCCCCACCCCACACCCCACGCACCACACCCCACCGCCTGCCCACCCGCCGCCCGCCCGCCCACCCACCCACCCACCCACCCACAGAAACCACAAACATGCACACACATATGTACAACGCAACGCAAACACCTTTCCCCCCTTACCCACACACTAGCTCAGATCAGTTCTGTTTGTACAGGACCGGGCAGTTTTGAGGTGCATGCAGCATATATATATATATATATGTACATATATATGCGTATATGTGTGTGCGTGTGTGCGCATGTGTGTGCATACATGTATGTGTACTATATCTGTGTATATATATAGATGCATGTATGAACACATACATACATACATACATACATATATGTGTATATATATATATATGTATGCGTGTACACATAGACACATACACATACACATATATGTGTTAGATATGTATATATATATATATATATATATATATATATACACATGCCTGTAGATATATATGTGTGTATACATATATATATATATATATATATATATATATATATATATGTATGTATGTACACACATGTATAGTCTTGGTTCGGACCTCCTCGAAAGCCCTCATGCTTAACTACCAAGCAGAACAACTGACAGTGATGTGAGGATGGAAGGAAGGGTAGCTGAGTTTGTCGGTAGATACTAGTTAACTAGGTTTTCAATTATGTGACATGTATTGGAACCTGTTCGTGCAGCCTGAGTCTCAGGTCGCAAGTATGCCCGGGCGACTCTTGCCTTGGTCTAGTAAGCACGCAGGGAATGACTGTTCAGTGCTCTAGAATAGAATGATGGCCTGATGTCTTTGTGGCCCACGTGATTCAGGGATGCCTTCGACATTGGAACACGTGGTGTCGAGCACGACATCACAACTGTGACTTTTGACTGCACCCATAGACAGTATATAGGCTGATCCGTGCACCCGTTTGCTGAGCCTTCATGTGTTCTGGTCCTGCAAATGTGCTTCCTTGTGGGAGGTGTAACTCGGTTCCAGCATTACGTATTACACCACTTCTAGTCTCTAGATTCTAGATCTCACCTGAGGCCAGGGATGTTCAAAGCGCTGCAGTTTGCCCTCCGGTTGGTGCCAGATGGCTTGGCTTGCCTTGGGCCTCCATGCTCTTCTTGGTGCTGGGTTAATATGTCAACGTCTGGTCGAAGTGCAACTGACCCCACTGGTGATGAGACTTTGCCCTATGTGAATATGGCAAACAAGAACCCCAGCTAGCATTCAGTCTGTGTAATAAAAAAAGCCAATGTCTTTCTGTCTTTCAGTTGTCTTGCCTTTCGAGCTTCATATATATATATATATATACATGTCACAGGGACATGCACGTTCCCAACTAAGACTTACAGCGCGGGTGGCACTCCTCCTTTTGGTCCTCGCTGCCCGGAATGTGCATTTTATCGTTGAGCAGCCGCTGGGCAGCTTGATGGACAAATTCTACTACATCAAGAAAGTGGCGGAGTTGCTGCCCAACTGGCAGACCTGTTCCTTGTGCTTGCCTTAATTGCCTGCAGTAGGTACACAGGAAACCAGGTACTTCTGATTTCCCACTGCCTTTGTGAAGTCGTCGTGTCGGGTGTGTGGTCTGTGTAACTAACAAAGCCTACTACTCTTTAGTACAACCGTACAACTTTGGATAGTGTTGATCTGAGCAAGACTTTAGAAAACTGCCCTCCGGGTATTGACTGAAGAGTCTTGGAATGTGTGTTTGGCGAGGTCTAAATGATTGCATTGAGGCCCAGGCTGATGCATAATTTAGTTGACTGATCAGCTAAATGCACACTTTCGAATAGATGTGCTAGCTGCTAGAATCGCTGTGGCATCGCCGAACTCAGTTGGATGCGGGCCTACGGTGCCAAGACCCGCAAGCCGACGAAGTGCTTCGGAACTTGGCTCAGCCCTCAGGGGTTTCTCGTGTTCTGGGGCAGAGCGTATTTTTTGCACCCCCGGCCCAACATCAGATGGTGGGTTTTCGCTCTCACGTGTGTTCTTATATGTGCTGTGCACGTGTGGCTGGATTACTACACTACAGTCCAGTATGGAGCTTGGGATGGGTGGGGCAAAGGGCAGTTGGTAGCTCTCCATGTCAAGTTGCTAACCGTCCAGTGATCATCTGTCGCCGCTGCTGAGTCCTTGGATGAGCAAGCTCTACAAGAAGAGCAAGGCATCGCCGTCCAGGCATTCTCTCGTGAAATATCACATTGACGAAAATGGCAAAAAACGTGTGTTCCTGGATGCACTGGCTAGTGTCTAGTGTGTGGGTCCTTGGCAGTCGGTGTGCGGTGCTTTCTGTAGGAAATAGCTCAAATCATGAAGGTTAACAAGCCTCATGGGAGTTAGGTGGATCATCTGCAAGATTGTTTGTACAACATCAGATCATTAGCATTTTTCTCTATGATCTAAATTCAAGCAGAAGCAACCGCTGGATGTGCGCGTGAGCAATTGTGAAGAGACTCGCTAGTATAATTGTCGAATGAATCTGGTTGTATTGTTATTGAACCACCATCCATCCGAGGTCTGGCAAGAGCAAGGCCTTGAAAAAGTCTGCAGCTTACCCCAAAAGGTTTGGGAGGTTTCTGGCAAGGAAGCACCTCTCTTTCCTGGAGACTCCCTTGCACATATGATCATAGGCCATATATCTATATATGGCTTCTTGACAATTGCTCTTGCAAGTTCTGACATTTATTAGAACATTTAACATTCTGGTAGGGCCTGGAGCCTGTCGAGCCGTGCTTGTGACAGTGGACCCATAATACCTCCTGATCCCATGTTTGCTTGCTGAGGAACACAAACGAAAAGAGAAGTCCAGTACCTTGCCACATGGCCTGCCCTCGGTGCAGGCTCGATCCAATGTCCATTGGGCCGATTACTTCCCTGATCTGCTTGCTTGTACTGAAAGACTTGAACATGAAGTTTCATGTTCGTATGATATGAGCTAGATACGAATAGTGTGTGTAGTGATTGCAAGTGTAGCCTGGCATCGATCATATCACGCATACCGCCTGGCCTGCCTGCTGTTCCTGCAAGGAGTCACAAAATTGGGACCACGCCGATCTCTCGGAGTTGCAGCTGTTTCTGGACGCAGAGTGCCAAGAAGGGCGTTTCCAGTGTATTAATAGGTAGCAGAGTAGGCGATCGATCGAGGGAATACATAGGTACCGTGCCATGCACTCTATATATGTACACTATGCACCTGACTTGCTCGAATGTCGCTGTGCCATATGTCCTAGGTCGATCACCTGGTAATTACCTACATAGATAGAACCTTCGATCGAAGAACTTTGGGCGCTAGATCCGTGGCTGAGACTGTACTTTGCCGGTGGCTTGAATCCGTGCTTCTTGTGCAAGAAATCGAGGGCAGGGGCATGCTTCCCCCAAGGGCTGTTACAGATGCCTAGTACAGTTGGAGATCGCATGGCTATGTCAGCATGTAGGTTCCGCCGATCCCCCTCGTTTAATTCGATCTTGTGTAATAAGTATGTATATACATATCTACTGCGGCCTCGAGTCAAGCGCGACACTGAACCCCAGTATTTGTTCTTTAATTCTTAATAGCTTAAGCATATCTTATGTATATGATTATATTAAGGCCTATACGGATAAGTTCTAAGCCTTCGCTTCTGATCCAATAATACTACCTGAACTGCTGTGGGGGTCTGGATCGGCTTCGCAGTCTGGAAACCAGGTTCGGATAAGTATATAACTGCCATGGAGGATTCGCTTGTTTCTTGGGCCAGGTTGCTAATCGATCGATGTCGCCACCAAATCCATTGCCTCGGCTTTGTACTTTACGAGCTAGATAGAATCTGTATAAGATCTAGGATAGATCTACTATATGTACATATAGATAGATAGATCGAGACTTCAACCTGTGGCACGTCCAGCAGCTAGATGCTAGCTGCTAGCTACATAACAGAGTCAATTCATTAATACATTCATGCAATGACTGCAGCTGGCAGACTTGACAATTGCATGTATTTTATCATTAGATCATGTAGGTGCATATATACAATATAAATTAACCGAACCGTGTGTGCTGTCAACCCTTGCTTATATAGCTTAATTCTGGCCCCCGGCCCATGCTACCCTTTTCTGGTCCAGTCTCCGGGCCTTCGTGAACGAATCGGTTATATATATATATATTTATATATACATATATATATATATATACTGCAAAGATTTATACTGGAATTTTGATATAATATGTACATATATATATACATATATATATATATAATATTGATATCAATATTATTTTTCATGATGTTAATATAATATAATGCACGTTCAGATTAAAGTGAAAAACTTAATATGAACATTGATAAACAAATATTAGTATCAATTGTTAAGTGATATTGTTTGATATTGAATTAATTTTTTCATACATATTAATTGAATTAGTATATATTAATAGTAATATGAGTACGAATACGATGAATATTATTCATAGCAAATTGATGTTATTAATCCTGATAATGATTAATATTTAATATATATTTACAATTTTTTATCATTAGATATTAAATAAAATATCCATCCTAATACTTATATATTATAATTATATATTATTATTATTATATTATCATATTATGATATTAATATTAAGTAAATTGTGTTACCTATTCATTATTAATATATTGATATCAATATATTAATATACTCATATTAATGATAGTAATAATAAAAAAATATAATATAAGATAATATATATATATATATTATATGGTATTACATTCTTCTATACGAACTAATATTTATAACATATATGCATATTATCATATTATGTATTATCCTATGATTATAATATTATATATAAATATATATTATCAGTATATATAAATATGAATAAATAAAAATCATGATTTAAAAATTAAATATATATATATATATATATATATATAGTAATTACGTAATACTAGTATATATACCTAAGCTTTGTAGATATATTTACTATATATTATACTATATATATAATAGTTTTTTGTAACGCTTTTTTTCTGGTCCTCCTGCCTGCTCGGGGCTCTGCTACGCCTTTTTACTGGTCTTCTACGCCTTTTTACTGTTCTTCTACGCCTTTTTACTGTCTTTCTACGCCTTTTTACTGTCTTTCTACGCCTTTTCACCGTCCTTCTACACATTTTTTGTCTTTCTACGCCTTTTTATTGTCTTTCTACGCCTTTTTACTGTCTTTCTACGCCTTTTTACTGTCTTTCTACGCCTTTTTACTGTCTTTCTACGCCTTTTCAGCGTCCTTGTACACATTTCTGTCTTCCTACGCCTTTCTACTGTCTTTCTACGCCTTTTTACTGTCTTTCTACGCCTTTTTACTGTCTTTCTACGCCTTTTTACTGTCTTTCTACGCCTTTTTACTGTCGTTCTACGCCTTTTTGCTCTTCTTGCTAGCTATATACATTCCTTTCCTACGCCTGTTTCCCATTTGCGTCTTTCTACGCAATTTTGCATCGATCTATCTAAGCTATATAATATAATCACGCCAGCTTATAAATAAATACCGATTTGTACAGCTCATGTATTTTAATGCATATTTAATTATAATATAATATATATAAGTATTATATATTAATTATAATATAATATACATACATATATATATATATTATAATGCAACGCATGCAATGTCCTGCCAGTTACTAATTTAGCGCTATTATATTATAATTTGAGCTGCAGAATATTATATATATATATAATTAATATAATAATACTATACTAGCTACAGCAGCGACACTTACGATTCAGGTATAATAATATGTATATATATATATACGCTATATACGCACGATAGTCTATATAAAAAGTTAATATATGCATGTATATATATATTATATATATATATATACATATATGGCATATATATATATATTTCTATATATATATATATATATATATATATGCCAACACATACATACATACTGTATATATACACACATACATGTTCTTTTTGTCGGCCATGAATATGCGTATATTAATTATATATATATATATACACGCTATATACGCGCATATATATATATGTGTGTATTTTATATCTGTACATTACATAAAGCTACGCAGAGTCAGTCAACCATAGTCCGATCATATTCAATTATATATTAATATATATAAATAAATAAATTGCATGAAATGATTTAATTCTAATTAATATATACTATAATATATAATATAATATAATATCATATAATATCATATATATATATATATATATCCATATTATATAATCAATGACGCCAAATCAAGCCACCAGGGCAACAACATAAGAATGCCATGCTGCCCAACGCCGAAAAATAGCCAGCCATTAGGTCCTGAGCGTTTTTTTTAATTTAGCGTCCTTCTGAAAAACCCTCGAAAGTAGGCCAAAACACAAAGACAGTAAACAGGCGTAGAAAGACAGTAAAAAGGCATAGAACGACAGTAAAAAGGCGTAGAACGACATAGTTTTGCAAACCCTAAAAATTGACGTGAACCTTCCGACAAGTTCCGACGCTGTGCGTGCCCGATTCAAAATACCGGCCCAGATCAAACGCATCAAAACAAACAAGAACGCAGAAACGAAACCAACATCAAGGACGCAGATTTGCCGAGCCCCATCAGATCAGAGCAGTGTCGAGTGAATCAGCCCCATTGCCGGCGCCTTCTGCTGCAGCTGCTGAGCATGGTCATGCTTTATATAAACGCACAGGATGTTATGCGTTTTGTCGATCGTGATTCATACCGTGCTACAGAAATATTTGCAACTTGTACCAAGCAAGCAGTAGATCCAGCCAGGGATCCATCGTTTAATATAGATTTATTTAGTGGCCAATTGGGTTTGCAGGGTACCTGATCAGGCCGCTTGTCCGGAAGGCCTACCTACGCTTCATACGGTACTACAGTAGACATGTACATTACATTACATATTATATACATATCGATATCTATATACACATATATATATAATGTGTTCGCAACTACAAATTAACAGGTTCTTGAGAATCCTCGATCAAATGCGTTTGCTCTATATAGATCTACTACATTGGTATATGTGTGAATAACCTTGACTAGACTCCATCCCTGGATACAGTTTTAATTAACGACGTATATCAGTTGGCCGAAGCCGAATGCTTGTCTTTTCAGGGCTGCTGTGTCCCAACGACATACTTAATTATAAGGCTTCGAGGCATCCTTGCAGGGATGGCGCCATCCGCTGCAGTCCGGCAAGCCATGGAAGCAGCCCAGCAGTTGAAGAAGATGGCTGAGAGCAGGTGGGCCCATCCTTGGATAGGGTGAGGAATCCATGTAGGGAAGTGACTACGAACTAATCGATAATATATTATGTTTGCTAAACACAGCTAAAACCAAGAATTCATTCCCCATGAGCTTCTATCGGGTCTGGGATCAAAGGACTGAGGCCTACTGACCTGAGGACTGTAGGTTTCCGTGAGCATGTGCGCACGACATGACTGTATATTTGTGTGTGTTTTCTCGAGTGTGTGTGCTCAAGCTAGCAACCTAAGGTGAAGGGGGCCGATATGCATACGTGTATGTCTGTGCCTGTGTACAGGGATAGATGATGTATATACACACACATATATATATATACATATCTGTATATATACATATTTATCTAGATATGCATGTACATATATTGATTTGTTAACTTATTCGTTTCTCCTGTATATATGTATATACATACATACACACATGCAGATGCCCAGGAGCCAGTTTTGTGGAGATAAGTTATAAACAGAAGGAGTCCTGGGCTTAGGAGCTCGAAAGATCGTTTATAAGTGCTTAAAACCCCAAGGCCTGAAAACTTAAAACACCAAACCGCAGAACTCCAAGCCCTAAAACCCCAAAGCGCAAAGCCCAGGCCCTAAAACCCTAAAACCCCAAAACCCCAAGCCCTAAACCCATACAGCTGCAAACCCCCAAACCCCAAGGCCTACAATGCTGAAGCCCCAAACCCCAGCACTCCAAGAACCTCCCAAAAAACCCCAAACCCAAAACCTAATGGCCAAGTTTGCAAGCCAAAAGCCCGAAACCCCAAAATTCGAAGCCCTAGCCCTAAATAACTTGCAAACCCGAAACCCGGAGGCCTAAAACCCTAAAGCCCCCAAGCCCAAGCCCGAACCCCTGAAGCCCCACTTCCCAAAACATCCCCAAGCCCTCAAACCCTAAAGTCCGAAACCCAACATTGCAAAAGCTTGTCTCGTGCAGACTAGACCCTAAACCAGGACGAAGACTTCGCCACCTGATCCAGCTGCTGCTGAGAATCCAGGCCGGTCAATAGTTGTAAGTTATACTAGATATATAACTAAGGGCAAATCATCGACTGGGTTGCTTCGTGAAACAATCCTCGTCCTAATCCCATGGCCCATTTTTCTATCCACAATAGCAACCCCAGTGTGTGGGGATGATCATCATGACAGGAGAAGAAGTGAAGACGGATGGTTCACCTGTACCTGCGAGCACGCCACCAAAGACCCCAGCACCTGTGACCAGACGAACCTCCGACCTCAGCACGGATCGTAGCAGTGCAACGAAACAAAGCCTCCCCGGCTCTTTGAAAGCCAAAGCCAAGGCTCTCATGAAACCCAGAGGAAAGCTTAATAAGGGCACAAAGATGAAAGGAAAAGGAAAAGGAAAGGGCAGCAAGGACCAGGCCAGCACACGGCTCCGTGGCAAGCAGCCTGCCCCACAGAACATCGGTGAGAATGGAGATGCAGCTGCAAAGGTCCAAGAGGCCCTGCAGAGGGCCAGCACCGCTGATCAAATGAAGACCCCCGAGCTCAGTGGCTTGCCGAACAAGAAGAAGAGTAAGAAGCAAGAGATGACAGATGCAGAGAAAGCCCAGCTAGCATTGCTGAAGGTGAACCCAGGCCTGAAGGCTGCAGCAGCTGTGGCTGCCACGGCTCAGACCTCGGAGGAGGAATCTGAGCAGAAGCCAGAGGAGGCATGCCGGAAGAAGAAGGGACAGAATCGCAAGGAGTATGCGAGGAAGCGCGCCTCATTCTACAGAAGCTTGATAAGTCGGGCGCCTAATTTCTCGTATAGATCAATTCAATATTTCATGACTTTCAGTCTCCAGCTTCGAGACCCTGGTAGTTGCAGTTGCCACCCCGCAAGTATTCAGGCTCTCGCACACCCTTTGAAATCCGTGCTGCTGGATTCGAAGCCACTGGAAGCTTCATGGCTGCAGATACCAAGATAAAGATATTACCACACCAGGGATGCTTGAAATCAGTGTGACTGAGCTTCATGCGTTTGGTAATGCAAGTACTGTTGAACATGTACCATGGCTCCATAATTTATGAACTGTAAAACACCAAGGCTCGAGTATGAGGATACCCAAGCAAGCTTTGTATTGTTATCTGAACATTATATATAAATCTGTATGTAGCCAGATGCTCATCTTGGGATGATGCAATTGTGCAGGTTCTTCGACCCTTGACGGGATTTGCTGTTTGGGTAAGGGATATTGAAAATCCGGGTGTTAGTACAATAGCCCCTAGGGCCCTTAGATAGATGACCCTGAACACCCACAGTGACCCCACACGAAATGAGTTCCTGGAGCCCGCCTGGCCTCTAGAATCGACTTCCCAGGATACTCTTCTAGTCAACCTGAACGGCCCTAAACCTGTCTTCCTTGGACCTCCTAGTCTTGATGAGGTTTGCGAGAGTGTTCGAATAAAAAAGATTGAACATCAAGCCTCAATGCCTAGCAATCAATCCCAAATCTCCAACCTTACACCCTCTAGGCCTATTGCCCAGCCAACCTGTTCAAGCCAAAGCCTCATGTCCAAGCCAAGTGTCGCGGCTTCACCTCTGGCTGTGGGGATGTCTTACCTTTGATTGTAGAATTCCTATACCAATATGTGGGTGTGTGTGTGTGACTTTATATGTATATATGTGTTTATATACATGCATGTGTATATATATATATATATATATATGTATACATATACATATACATATACATATACATATACATATACATATACATATACATATACATATACATATACATATACATATACATATACATATCTATTACACATATATATATATATATATACAACTACCCATTTTCTTCATTCCTATCCATTTATATGTTACAAAGGTACGTACAGGCTTTCAAGCTTCGATAATTATCACATTTGTACATCGTTTATGTGCCTCGATGGTGGCTTCAGTGGGTTTCCCACTTCTTCTCGAGCCACACGTGTTGC
>CAJNDT010001642.1:0-47022 GCA_905221615.1 Symbiodinium sp. CCMP2592 | reverse complement strand
CAGTTCTCCTAACTGTTCTCAACGCTCAGTGCAGTGCGAACTGCATACGCTCTATTTTTCCGCAGAGGTTGCTCGAGAGTGCAGTGCAGCGCGAGGCATTGCTCGCAAGGGAAAGCGGCAAGCGATGCCGAGCAGACCCCCAAGGGCGTGGAGGGTGGGTGAAAAAATTTCTTACGCATGCGATGCGAGAAAAGCGAACACTAGTTGTGAGTGCTTGTGCCGAAACAGTGCGGAGCGTTTAAAGGTTTCGACACAGATAAGAAAACACAGTTGAATCAAAAACACAAACTCACAACTAGCGTTCTCCTAACTGTTCTCAACGCTCAGTGCAGTGCGAACTGCATACGCTCTATTTTTCCGCAGAGGTTGCTCGAGAGTGCAGTGCAGCGCGAGGCATTGCTCGCAAGGGAAAGCGGCAAGCGATGCCGAGCAGACCCCCACTTTAGGTGCACTTCGACAACCTCTGCTGTAAAAGTCCCTCACCGCGCGAGTTGGTGAATGTACCTGGCGAGGCAGGGCGTGAGACATGCAGAGCGTGAAAAACAAAGCTGTGCTCACCGGAAGAGAGAAAGAGAGAGGCGTCACTCCACTCTTTTTTGAACATCATTTAAGCATTGCGTGCTGGGCGTCAAGTAGCCGTTGCGGCCACGCGAGTGCGTGATCATGTAATGTGACGCAATGCGATGCGGATGCTAGTTGCGCTAGCGTGACTTCGACTTTGTCAGCAGTGCGATGCTGAAGAAAGGCAGTGGAGCCCCTGCTGAGCTTGTCTGCCCAAACGTTCTTTTCGCCGGCGAGGTGCTCCACCTCAAACTGCACGCGGTGCAGATGCGCCCAGGTGGCCGCCAGGCGAAGGAAAGTCCCTAGAGGCTCTGCCGTGCTGAAGAGCCTATTAAGGCCAGACTCTGCGCTGGTATTGTCGGATGCTGTGGGCAGAACAAAGCGGATCTGTTTGCTGCGTAGCAGTTGCCAAGAGCACTGTGCCAGTGCAAGCTGTGCGAGAGATTCAAAGCAGCCAATGTAGGGCTGCAGGCTGCCTTGCAGTTGCGGCCATTGCTTGCGCACTTCCTCTGCAGAAAAAATGGCGCTGAACCACAGGAAGGCGTCGGCAGTGCTGATCCATCCTCCAATGCCCATGCGGTGCGTATCTGCGAATGCATCCGCCGCACTGTAGCAGTGCATGCGTGGCGCTGTGCGCAGCGAGCGAGGCTGCTCATGCGCAAAACAATGCTGCAGCCATGCCAGAACGAATTTGCTTTCGTGCCGAAGGTGAACTTCAGAGCGGTGCGGGTCTGCGAGCCTGAGCCATTGGTGTTTGTGCGAGGGCGGCACAAGGGGCACATCTGCTTTGCTTGCTATTTTGAGGCTGCCGACCTCAAGTAGTTGGGCATTGCGTGGCAGCCAAGAGCCTGCTGGCGTGCGGGTGAGCTTTGCGTTGTTGTCAAGGCAATCTAGGAAGGTGCCCCACATGCTCGGTGAAATGCTGTGCAGCGTGCCTTTGCAGCTGTGTAGGTCTTTGTAGAGCGGTGCCATGAAAGGGCGCATATGTTTACTTAGGGAGGTGGCCCAATTAAGTAGGCCTAGTACACCCTCCAGCTCCTTGCGTTGCACTTTGCTTTTGCGTTGCAGTGCAATCAGCTGCTCGCGGAGCTTGTGCAATTTGAGTTCGCGGAGCTCAATGGTCTCTGCGTCCGTGCGAATGGTCCACCCGCACCAGGTAACTTCCTGTGCAAACTGAGCCTTCTTCCAGCTGATGGGTGCGTTCAGGGCTGAAAGCAGTGCAACTATCAGTGCGGTGGCCATGTCTTTGTCGGCTGTGCGGAGCAGGGCCAGGAGGTCGTCGACATAAAGCCAGGCTCTATGCGGATAGTCACACAGCAGCGCATGTATGCAGCGCAGTAGAAGGCTACCTGTGCGTTGCCACCAATATGCCGAGAAGCGTGCCCCGAAGTGGCAAACCTTGTAGTAGTACAGGGAATTGCCAACTCGGAACAGCAAGGTGCCTTGGTCTGCGGGGCTGACTTTGCAACATTTATGCGCTGCCTTAAAGTCCAGCGACAGTGCGTGAAGCTGTGCATAGCAGTCATCTGACAAAAATGTGCGCTGCACGTCCGAGGCGGTGGGTAAGGACACGCGTTCTGGAAGATGCACGGCCGGATTAAGTCCGCACACGGTGCTGTCAAGGACCAGGCGTGGGTCGCGTCCTTCGGCCATGACAATGTTTAATTTGCCGATTGCGGTGCCCTGCGGCCAGTGGCGCTTTGCGTCTTCTTCGGTGCCTTCAAACTTTGCGACAAAGCCTTTGCGCACCTCCTCCTCCACTAGCTCTTGCAGCAGTGCGGGGTTGCTTTCCGCTAGGAACCAATTTCCCCTGCAGTGCTCGAGGGATGCAGGGCTAAAATCGTCTGCAAAGTCTAAGGAGCTTTGCGTTGTGGGCCACTGCCCGCTGCTTGGCAGTGCTCCAAAAGCACCTGTCGGTACTCCCTCATCAAGGATGATGGGTAGCTGTGCATCTTTATCATGAATGGCTTGTGCCAGGTATTGCAGTGCTGTGAGACGGAAGGGCTGCCCGTCCGAGATTCGGAGAAACTGGTTTTTGTCGATGTTAGGTGCCATGGTCTGATGCACAATGTCTGCCAAGGCGTTGCTATGATCTTCGCTAAGCGGGTGCGAGTCTTGCCCGGACTGTAGGTGCTTAGAAATATGCGAAACGAGGCCGTGTTTAGTAAGGTATTGCTTAAAGGCAGAGGCTAGCTTTGCTAGGGGCTTGGGCTTACTGCTTACATTATTGGCAGAGTGATCTGCCGTGCTGAACATGCCTGCTCCATCGCAAACCGCGGGCCTGCGTGGCAGAAAGCAGCGCGGCAAGTGCTTTTGCAGCGTTGCTGGCTGGATAGGGGCATTGAGGTGCGATGTGCACTCCTGCGCTGCAAGAGAGAGCATGTGCTGGTATGGATCAGCTTGCTGTGTTGCGCTTGCCAGTGCTGTATGCGTGGAGCAAATGATATGCGAGGCGTCGCTCTGGGGCAGCTTCATTTGTATGCAGTGCACTGCTAACTCTTGGCACAGCTGTGTGTACAGATCTGCAATCTTGTCATCGCAGTGCCTGGGGTACTCGAAAAAGACCTGACTGCCTTGAAGGTGCGCTGCCCGAAGAAGCGCACATAGTCGGGTGTGCGATGCCAAGTCAAACGATTGTGCAGGAAACAGGAGCAGTGTGGCTCCGACCGCTCCGGACCAGACGAGGCTATGCCAGGCAGAGTAAAGTTCATCTTCTATAGTGTTGTGCTGTGCCATGGCCTGGTAGCAGAAACGGTCACAGCTGAAGGGGTCCTCCGCTATGCTGTGCAGCAAGAATCTGTGCTTGGATGTCTTAGGCCCGGCATCTTCTGCTTCTGATGAGCTGGATGCGGAGCTGTGCGTGAGGCTATCTTCTTGCATTTGTGCTGGGCTATGCGTACAAGGAGTTGCTTCAGGTTGCTGTGCTTTTGGGCAATGCTGTCCTGACGGTGCCGCGGATACGTGTGCCGGTGCTGTGGGTGTGCCATGCGCGGCGGCTGAAGTCTGTGCAGCCGGGAGAGTAGGCGAGGGCAACTGGGCCTGCCCGGCCAGTTCCAGCTGCGGTTTTCAGGAGCTGGGCGGCTCCTGGGGGTTGCGGTGCTGGCAGGCGGGATGACTTTTGCCGCAAGGCTCACCGTTGGGCATTTTGTATGCGCATGCGTGAAGATATTTGCACTGCGCGTTCTTGCAGTGCCCTTTATTGTACCGAATACAGAAGGTCTTGTTGCCGTGCTGTTGCACGAGGTCCGCTGTTTTGACCTCCTGTGCTGTGCCCTCGCCGGGAGTGCGCCTTTTGCCTGGCTGTGTGCCTTGCTTGCCTTTGCCCCCTTTCTCCTTGCCTTTGCCTTTGCCGTTGCCTTTGTTTGGTAGGCGAGGCGGTGGCTTTTGCGGGGGGGGAGGCGGCCGGGCGCGTAGCTGGAGGAGGTTGCCAATATCCGAGCGGATGCTTGTCATTTCATGCAAGGCGTCATCCAATGTCCAACCGGCGCTGTGCAAAAGCGAGATTTCGCGCCACAGTTTGCGGTCAGCCGCGACAAGCTCTTGCGTGGTGACGGTGCGGAGCGAGCGTCGCTTGGCGATTGCGTCGCCAGATCAAGAATCTTTTTGTCATATGCCTTAAGGCGCTGCAGGTGCGCTCCTTTGCACAGTGCTATGGCGTTGCGGAATACTGTTTGAACTCTGCCAAGCCATGCGGCGCTAAGCCTGAGATGATCAACCGGCATTTCCGGTGTGTCATCAAACAGTGCAGTGCTGAGGAAGGCTGCTTCGGTGCGGATAGTGCGCGATGCTTTGCTCTCTATGAGCTCTTGATATTGCTTCTCCGAAAGTCGGAGTTGCCAGGGCACCCAGCTAATGGTGTTCCCGGGGGAAAACCAACGATGGATTATGCTAAGCAAGCGCACGCTGGGCATAGCGTCGCTGTCAAGGTGTTCGCCAGGGTAGTTAGTGCGAAAATCCTTGACGAGCTGTGCAATGCTGGATGCGTCCAGTCTAGGCGGGGCGTGTTCAGCCCAAACGTTGAGCGACGCTTGGGCGGTGCTGGCGATGCTGTGAGAGGCAGGGGTGTCTGCCACTTCCGTCATGGACTGTGCACGGCGGAGTGCTCGGCGAAGGCGCGCCATTGCTGGGCAGTGCACTGGGTCTGAGACGCCCAATTCATCCCAGAGCTCATCGTATTTGTCAGAGCAGAACACATCAAGGTCTGCAGTGCTGTTATATGCAAATGCGAAATCTGGCACCGACTCAATGCCGGTTCTGTGCAGTGCGTTGCAGAGGGCTTCAGGCACCTGCATCTGTGAGAGGAGATCCGAAAGTGCGTCCGGGGACTCCATTCTGCAGGCTAGTAGCGAAAAAGTAGGGTCTATAGTTCGAGCAAGAAAACGGCTGCGGATGTAAGGATGGCGGTGAAAAGGCATCTGGTGCAGGGCAGATCCAGGGCGGCGCACCCGAAGAGCGACCTGAGTAGGCAAAAGCTGAAGGATATGCGGCGAATGAAACCACAGCAAGAAAGAGGTTCCTTTTTTGCTTCAAGCGCCATTGCGGAGTGCGACGCAAGCCGAGCGACGGCAGTGAGGCTGTGGCGGTGCATTGGAAGTGAAGGCAGCTGTGCCTAGCTTGATCCCACATGCTGTGCGCAGCACGCCGGATTCGTCAGGGGGGCAAAGCGAGTGCCAACAGCCCCAAGGGCCTGTGCATGCAAAGAGCGGTGTTGGTCCTTCCAAATCGATTTGCAAGGGTTCTTTGGAGGATACTGATGATGCTTCGCTGGAGGATTCGGAGCTTTGGCGTTGCAGTGCCGCGTTTTCCACCATCCAGGCTTCTTCATCTGAGAAGGGTGCGATGGGGTCAGGCGATTCTGGCGAGAATTGCTCAATGATGTCTGGCGAGCTCTGCGTAGCCTGTTGCGATGCCGGGTCCAGCTGTGTAGGTGCCGGATGATGTTGCGATGCGGCGTGCATTTCTTCGTGCCTGGATGCAAAAGCCTTCCAAGGACCTGCCAGAACTTCCTGAGCTGTGATGTTTTGCAGTGGCTCCCCCGCTGGGAGGTGGAACGGAGGCTCTGGAATGGGTGCTTGGCCTCCTCTGGCAACACTGCGGTTTGGTCGCCAGCCTGTGCTAAATGCTTGTGCGAGGCGGTGCTGGAGGTCTAGGCTGTCGAAAGTGTCATTCCGGCTATAGAGCCTTGCGCTGTCCCTGTGGTGTCCTTGAGCCAGGCGTAGCTCTTTATAGACGCGTAGCTGTGCGGCCGCTGCCAACAGGGTGCTTTTCATGCTGTGCAGGGTGAGTTGTCTAGCTTCGCTGGGCAAGAGGCCATTGCCGCTGGCCTTCCATGGCAGTGTGGCCAGGTATCTAAGGCTGAGCAGAGCAGTGCAGTATGATGCTGGGGCAAGCTCTTCGACCAAGCTTTGGTCTAGTGCCGTGCTGAACCACAAAAAATCCGGCGGATCTCCCGATGAGGAGTCCACGATGCGGTGCAATGCTGAGAGCCAGTGCAGGGTCCAGCAGGTGGCCTTGCACCGGCCAGTGATACCCGCGAGGGTAACTGCGAATGGCTGGCCTTGCGTTGTAGTTTTCGTCGCCCAGCAGGTGCCGTGCAATGCAGAAGTGGAGAGCGAGAGGCTGGAGAAGTCAATGCGTTGCAGGTCGCCAAAGCGCAGACTGGCGTGGATGGCGAGCAGTGCAGCCCCCAGGACGGCGACAGTTGTGACGGGGGCGTTTGGGTCACAGACGCGCTGCTCCCAGGCAGCGATTAGTGCCCAGGGGATGGGCAGTGCTTCGCGACGGTCTTGGGCAGTGCCTTTGAGGGAATAGGCCCGTATAATCGGGCTGTCTAATGCGTTGCTAAGGCATGACCATTGCGTTTGCCTTACGAACCAGCGAAGGGCTTTGATAGAAGAGGCGGGGCTGATGCGATGGATCTCAAGGTCTTGGCTGTGCGATGCTCTGGCTAGGGCGAGGAAGTCGAGTAGGCAATGCAGGCTGACGTCGAGGAAGCTGACTGCGGAGCTGCAAAGAAAGTCCATGAATAGCGATGCAATGCGGAGATATCGCTCCAGTGTGCCTGGTGTGTTGTTGCGGATTACAGCCATAATATGGTCCGATGCTTGTTTGGCTGCTTCCACCGATTGCAAGAGATGCGAGGCTTTGCCTAGCTTGTACACTAGCTGCAGCCAAAGCGTACCGCATATGTTCATGCGCGATGCTAGGGAGCTGCGCATGGTCCTGAATTTGACTGTGCGCGGCTTGGGAGGCGCAAGGGGAATCTGAGATGCCGGCGGCGGTCGTGGCGTGGCCGGAGAGCTTTGAAGAGAGCTGTGCGGGATGATTTGCGTGGCCGTGGATCCTGCAAGGCTGCGCGGCAGCGATGGAGGGGGCGGTGGCGGCAGGCCGCCAAACTGCAGTGCCGGCTCGGGCCTGTATCTTTTCGGCGGCGGTGCTATGTGCAATGCTCTATCCGCCTGCGGGACCGGCGGGTAAAATGTGTTCCGCTTGGGCGTTGCCCGGGCTGTGGCAGGGCCCACTATCAAGTCAGCAACTGTTGGAAGGTCGCCATGGCTGTGCTTGGCGTTGGGCGGATTTTTTGGGTGTGCCTGCAACAGACGCTGCCGTTGGAAGACCTGTGCAATGGAAGGCTGTATAGGTGCAGGGTCTTCGATGAAGTCGGAGCAAGGCAGTGCGGGTTCTGCAGCAAGCGCGGCCAGATGTGCCTCAAAATCTTCGGCTATGCTCCTGGGAGGCGATGCTGGTTGAGACTCCACTTCGATTGGAGTGGAAGGTGCGGTGGTCGTGCGATCTTGGCTTTGCAGGGCCCAACGACGTCTCATGGTTTGAACCGTTTGAGCAGAAAAAAGGCTGCGGGGGATGCTGTGCGTTGCTTGCGGGTTGTGTGTGCCAAGCAGTGCTGTGCAATGCAGAAATGTCAACTGAGCTGAAGCGACAGAGCTGACTTGTGCATTCAGGGCCGGGCCAACCTGAGGGGCCAGGCATTGCCTGGCCTGGAACGACGGGATGTGCTCGTACCGGTGGTCCTGACAGGTTCGCTTGCATGGCGAATGGCACAACGGTGAGTGCAACCGTGGGGCCTTGCCAGGCAGTGCAGGGCTTCTGTCCTGACAGAAATAGGCATAGCTGCGTAGCGACGGCTTGCTATATATGAAGTGCAGTGCCGTGGCGGTGCTTTTTGCAGGCTGCCGGGCGCGGCAGTCGGGGCAGTTCGATGCTGCCGTGCATTTCAAAAAACCACTGCAAGTGCGATGCGATGCTATGCTAAAGTATAATGATGCTCGCCATTATCCTTAAGGCTAGGCTAGGCTAAGGTCAGATATAATGCATTGCGGGGCGGTGCAGGGATGGCAGGTCACTCAATCCGAGTCCTGCTCATCCCTTTCTTTGCACTTGCTGCAGCGGTGCGGTGCATGGCCATCGCTTGGGGGGGGGTACCGCAACTTTTTGTTGCAGGCCGCCCCCCCAAACTTGCAATTCGTCTCACACATTGCTGCGCAGAGCCAGTCGCCTTTGGCGCTTTTGTAGGCAGGGCGCTCATCCCCTAAGGGTGAGGTGTACCACCTCACGTCGCAGTGGATGTGCGGGGACACTGCCACGCGGCGCGTGGCCGGGCGTTGCGTTGCGTGTGGCGGTGGCGGGGGAGGGTATCCCCAGCCAGCGGGGCAGGGCTGGGCAGGATGCCATTGCTGCGGTGCGGGTTGCTGTTGCCAGGGCGGTGGTGCTGCTGTGAGAGGTGCGTATGCCATCTGCTGTGCAAAAGGCGGTGCATGTTGGGGGGGGCCCCATTCTTGCTTCCCCCAGCCTTTGCCAAACTCCGGGGCCCCCCCCATTTGCCCGAAGTGCGGTGACGAGGGCATTGCAGTGCTGGGAACAGAAGACCCCCAGTCGTCTTCCACATCGCTCCACCTGGGGCGAGGCGGTGTGCGGTTGCGGCGCGGCGTGTGCTCCCGCTCTCTGCGAGGCGTAGTGCGGGGCGATGCCGGCGGTGTGGGATGAGGTGGCGGTGCGGGTTGCGCCTGCTGTGCTGGGGGGGTGGCTGTGCTTGTTGCTTTGCTGGGGGCCCTGTCCCGGGAGGTGCCTTGGCTGGGATGGTGGCTGTGGGGGGCGGTGCGGCTGCTGCTGCTGCTGCTGCGCTTTGCGGTGCGGTGCTTTGCTCTGCTGGACCAAAAATGGTCAGGCGGGCTTCGCTGAGCTCGCTTTGCAGTGCGTCGATTCTGCTGTAGCCGAGCTGCCGAAAGGCGCCGATGCGTTGCTCGCGGGACGCCTGCAAAAGTGCTTGCAGTGCTGTGCTCGTTCCGGCCATGCCTTGCGATGCGATGCGAGGCGAGGCGAGTGCGAAGGCAATGCAGTGCAGTGCAAAAGCGAGGATGCTTGATCAGAAGGCTATGCAACATCATGTGCAGCTAAAACAGTGCGAGGCAACACACAGGCAACGAAAGCAGTGCAACACGATGCAGATGCAGGGCTTGAGCAGTCCTCGCAGGTCGATGTAGTAGAAGTCCAGGACCTGGGCAGAGCGTGTTAGGGCCAGGCGGGGGTTTAGGGGTTGCAAAGAAAAAAGGCTTGGCGCAGGCGACTGAGAGTTTCGAGTCGATGTTGTAGTCGTGACCTTGGCGAGGCAGCGACAATTTGCAAGTAGCAAGTGAGGCCTTGCTAAAGCTTTGCTGAGCTGGACACTGCGTGGCCAGGCAAAGAAAAGGGGCCTTTAGTGCAAAAGGCAGCGCAACGAAAACAGAGAAGAGGCTTCTCTGGGGCCCATGCTGGGCTGATGCAGTCATGTGACCTGCCAGGCGCGGCAAATGCCGAAGAAAAGACCAGCTGGACTGGCCTGGGGGTGCAGCGCGGCTGACCTGACAAAGCGATGCGAGGCTATGCGAGCCCAGCACGAAAACAGCAAGTTGAAGGCAAGCTTGCAAAAGAAATATCAGAAAGCAAGGCGTTCTTTCTATGCGTGGCTATGCAATGCGTTGCAAAAATCATCAATCAATGAACTCGACTACGCAGAGCGTGCTGCGTTGCGGGTTGAAAGAAAATGGTGGCAAGATCTGTGCAAAAACGTCGTGATCATGGTGTCGGAGCCAAACCATTGCAGTGCGTCCATCCAAATCAATGGTACCTGTGCGTTGCATAACGCTCTGTATTCTGCGGTGCAATGTCGATGCCGTTGCTCGCAATGCTCGAGTTTCTGCATATGCGAAGTGCCTGAGTAAATAAAATACAATATGGCTATCCAGCGATGTCCATGTCTTGCGCCATGAGCTGTGCTCTGCAGTGCTAGGGCTTTGTGTGGCGGTGCCTTGCGGGGCACTGCGGTGCATAGCATCCAATGCAAAAGCGCCGAAATGCATTGCATTCCACTGCAGTGCGGTGAAGGAAAAGCGCAAAAGCCGATACCTGAAAACGTCAAAACGCCGCTGTGCACTGCGTGCGTTGCGTTGCAACCTGCGTTGCAATTGCTGGCGCCATGCGACGAAGATGGATGCAATGGTGAGCCAGGCCCAGGCTGAGCGGGGCGTCGCAAGCATTGCGGTGCAGGGCTATGAGCTGTGTCTATGCAGAGCTGCGTTGGCAATGTGTCGATCATGATTCGATAAAAACCACAAGCTGTTGGCGGTGCAGTGCACTGCATTGCAAAGCTGGCTTATGATTTTGCGTTCGTGCCATGCAAGGCTGCTCAAAATAAAGCATGCAATGCGTTGGGAAAGCAGAATCTCCTTGAGCTCAGCGATAGAGAGCGTTGCAGGGTCAGATCTGCTTGGCTGTGCGATGTAGATGCTCATCAGGGCCTCCACCTGCTGGGCGTGGCTGTGAAGGCTTGGCATCGGTGAAGAGGCCGAAAGCTCCTCAAGGCTGAGCGATGTCAGTTGAGGTTCCAGAGTAGTGCAGCTCGGCGGTTTGCTGATAGATTACAAATGCTAAATGCGTTGCGATCATTCCAATCAAGGCTGCTGAAGACAAAGCTGGCTGTGCGAGGCGATATAAATAATTCCACAAGGTTGGGGAAAACAGGTGGGGTGCTAACCTCACTGGCCGGCATTGCCATGCACTCTGCGAGCCATGCTTCGACTCTTGCTCTATGGCTGTGCGAGGGCTCTGGCGATCGTTCTATCGCCTTGGCGGTGCGTTGCTTCTTGTTCCCCACACGCTGTGACATGGCAGGGACAGGAAATGCAAGCGAAAGACTGTAATGCTGAAAGGCTGCGCGTATGCAGTGCGTGCTAGTCCATCTCTTCTAGCGGAGAATCAACAGTATCCGTGCATTGCGGTGCGCCTTCAAGGATTGCAATGCGGCGTTCCAGGCTGCCGAGCTTTGCAATGACCGCCTGAATGCGGTCAGAGAGTGCGTCTATGCGCTCATGAATCGTTGCGCCCATGTCAATGCAATCTTCTGCGAGGCTTTGCAGTGCGCGGACCAATTGGTCCGGGGTGGCTGCCTCGGGCGGATCCATGGCGTCGATATGGCGGAAAACTGCCATGCAATGCGTAGCAAGAATGAAAGCGCGTATGTGTTGCTACATGTTGAAAAAATTTCTTACGCATGCGATGCGAGAAAAGCGAACACTAGTTGTGAGTGCTTGTGCCGAAACAGTGCGGAGCGTTTAAAGGTTTCGACACAGATAAGAAAACACAGTTGAATCAAAAACACAAACTCACAACTAGCGTGCCCAGCAGGTGTCTTGTCCGATGGAGGTCGACCAGCAGAGTCCTTTGCAGCCAATCCCAACCACGAACCCTGGCCAGCTTCGTGTCCTTCCTCGTGCTTCCAGTGAGACTGATCTCGACTGGTCAAAGTGGGTGAACGGTGGTGTGGCTCAGACGGTAGCTGACAAGGAGAAGCAGGACAGACGAACCGTGTACACTCACATCCTCTCTCTCTCTCTCTCTCTCTCTCTCTCTCTCTCTCTCTCTCTCTCTCTCTCTCTCTCTCTCTCTCTCTCTCTCACATACGTGTGGTATTCTTGCAGCAGGAGAAACGACAAGTCAAGAACTGCTACATGCGCTTCACACGAAGTATCGGTATCCTTGCTGCAGCATAGGTTCGACTAGCCAGCAATCACAGCTAGCATGCCTTAGATTTCTGTCCGAGCCAACACGGAAAGTGTCCCCCGGAGATCGTGCAGAAGTACAACGCAGCTAAAGGTGGTGTTCTGGCTAAAACCCAAGCGTTTAAACGTCGGTTTCAGGCTTAGGGTTTTAAAGCTTAGGGTTATGGGGCTTGGCATGAATTCGGTCAGGATTTATGAGGCCCAATTTGGTCGATATCCCAGAACACCTAATTAGTGGAGCTACCTACATATGAAACGCAACCCTAAGCCCTAAGCCCTATCACCTATATATATATATATATATATATATATATGACCCATAATATATCCGTACCCAGCCAAGATCGCCGCAAGATGCATGAACTCTTCGAGGAGTTCATCAGCTCCAAAGAAGATTGGGGCCAGTCTTCCATGCTAGTGCCTCTCACGAATGCTACGAGTGTGAAGAAACGTGGCCGCTACCTGCGTGGGGATTTGTTCGTGTTGTTGCCCGTATTGCTCACCCCACAGAGCTGATGTATGGATAATGTGGTTGCCCTTCAGGTACACGATCACAACTGTTCCCTTCTCCCACTATGGTCCCTTGTCCCTGTGCAAGCAGATTCCACGCAGCTTCCTTTTCCACTCTGCGGCCGGCAGTGTGAAGTCGGTGCACGGGACGGGCTCTGATCTCGAGGAATCACAAAGAACGAAAAGCTTTCGCTATGGGCATATGCATTCTAGTGCATGTGCTCACACTTGAGCCAAAGTTGCGTTTGGCGGAAGTCAGAAAGACTGGTAAAGCACCACGGCGTGCGTAGCACTGCCGCAAGCTTAACCGGAAACGAGGGACGCGTAGCGTGCCCCTATGTTGACCTATACATGGCCATGCTCACAGCTCTTATCGTGATACCATAGGATTTGACTAGGCATCGAAGTCCGTTCGCACCCCCCATGAGTTGCGTCTCCGACGCTGCTCACCGGAAATAGCGCGATAGGAACTCTAGGGATTAGTCCGCCGCAACTTTGAAATTTGAAATTAGAGCCTTGAGTCCCAATTAGAAATGACGTGACACTCTGCTACGTCAGTGACGATCCCCTGAAATGACAAACGAATCAGGCGTCACCGAAGAAGAACGCAATCGCGATGAACCACATGGGCGATGCAAAGAGGTCACGTAGACAATCACATAATAGTTCAGGTGTGATCCCTCCACCATTGGCGTGTGCGTTCGGGATTGTGCTCCCAGGGCCTGAGATTTTCCTCGGGATATGGAGATCTGCCCTTCCCTTGGTTCCGCCCTCTGTTCCTCCCTTTGCCGGCGATGTAGTCATGGTAGGTGTTGGCATTCCAACCTCCGTGTTCTTCACCTGCATTTGGTCGGGCATGAGGAGCGGCGCTGGAAGCGGCAGCACCTGATGATTCATCTGCGGTGACGGGTGTGTCCATGATGGACGTTTGTCCTTGCTGCAGATACTCCGAGGCCGAAATATGATGCAGAGCGTCAGGACGTCGTGCGTTTGGATGTTGCTGTCTTTCGAGCCTGCTTTGCCGAAGCTTGTCCGAAAAGTGCGATGGCATCTGCACATTGTGGTCCACCAGTAAGGCGATGGTCTTCACCGAAACATCACTGTGCACCAAGAGAATCCCGACGGGATCGATGTACAGAAAGTCCACCGGACCGGTTGGCGTAGGTCGAAGAACAGAAAATTGTGAATACCCTGTCACCATGGGAATGACTTCGCAAAGGACATTCAGGCAACAGAAATGCATTGCCTTCACCTCAGACTCGTCCTTCAGGTACTTGCTGGGGTTAAAGTCGTCTCTGCTTATTCCCATCATAATGGCACCTCGGACCAACGTGGAGACCAACTGGTTTGTGCGGAAGCGCTTCAGAGTGTACGTCCCGTTGGGATCATACGCTTTTCGGTTCTCAGGAGCCTTGGCAAAGCGAATGATTTCCTCATCAGTCACTTCCCTGCTGATACCAGTTTCCGAGTCCAATTCGGCCAGCGCTGGCCACTTTCCAAGCACATCATAGCGTTGCCCTTGTGACAGATTCTCTTTCAGTTGGAACAATGGCATTGTCGTCCACTTCGAGTAACCTGACCACGTCTTGTGGATGACCCTGCAGACCACATACGCCATGTAGGAGAGAGCAGCCATGTTTGCATCAATGCAACGTGCATTCGGTCTTCCGTGGTAGTAGGGCGTCTGCATTGCCGTACGAGCAATCTGCAGTTCAGGATCGATGTTCAGAGAATGTCCGGCCACTAGGACTGGTCGACGTTCTTGCGCAACGGCCTCCGGCACAGCGTCGTCGAAATCCACCGTAGGCTCATTGTCCATCTCTTCATCCGGTTCCTGCTCTGCTTCGTCCTCGCCGATAACGGAAACATCAGGAACACCTTCGGGTTCTGGAATGGTCTCCCGTTCGATGGCTTCTTGTTCTTCCGTGGTCATCTCGGGTACCGCTGCTGCTGCAGCCTCCATTGTCTGAGCAATGAATTCACTAGGGATCTCCGTAGGAGTCTCCCTCTGTGAGGTTCCTTGATAGTACCCACAGGAAATGAATATTGACCAGCACGATGTACAGCGGGAGAAGCACGCCGGCACGATGTTGTAGCATGCGGGGCATACCCTCATTCTCCTGCCATCATCTTGTCTCCGCAGATCTTCGGGTCGCCAGTTCTTGATGATGAACTTTATGGCCTTGTCCATGTAATGGAAGCGAACCGTATTTTTCCCTTTGAGCCTCGAGTACTGTCGTAAGATCGCCCAATATCCGCTCCTTGCTTGCATCGTGAGGCCCGTGAGGCATTTCACATAGCAGTTCCATGAGCTTTGATGGCGTTCTGTACCTTTCGAACTCCGGAAGCAACGGTGACCCCTGATAGTCCAACACCATTTCTCTTTCCAATCTTTCATCGTAGATCTTCTCGATCAGCGCGAAGCTATACGAGTTTCGAGGATCAGGAACGCAGAACCAAACCTCCTTGACAAATGCAAACGAGATCGGGCGGCCGACCATGATGACACCACTGTCAGTGATACGTCCACCTTCTCGGGCAAGATCATTGGAAGCAACATGCAAAACTGCCAATGGCATGTGCTTGGCTTCCGGACCATGCACCCGTGTCTTTGTTGTTGCATTCCTCGGGTCGAACGGCGCAAATACCCCCCAGTAACTGTGGAGTCGACCTCCCCTGTCATTCCGTCCTCGGCGGCGCTGGTCGAAGTCCCCGTCGGGGTCCTCCGAGCCAGGTATGATGCCTTGAAGCACAATGGAATCCAGGTTGCGGCATGCCGTCGCGTGAAATGCTCCTCCTAGACGTCCCAGAAGGGTCATAGATGGAGATATTGCGAATCTGTCCTTGTCCAACTGTAGCAAGTTGTTCTGGGGATTCAAGTGCGTAGAGTGACCACTGGTAGCGCGTACCGCCCACGGCTTGACCCAGCTATTGCATTGGCTCAAGTACTGCTGATTGGGTCGGCAGTTGTTGCTGTTCTGGATCTCGGTAATCTGATCACGTACAGAAACCAGTCTGTTCGAAAATGCAGATCCAAGAGGTCCACCACCAGGATCCTTCACTCTCACGCCCAGGAACTGAAGCCGGATCTTGGCCTTGTGCCTTTTCGTAGCCGCCAACATGTTTCCCTGGAACAGTAGCTGCAGTCTCTCATTGTACACTCTCCGTCGATGTTCATGATCACGATGGTTTGCACTTTCGGTGATGCCCCTGCTTTCATGGGTCCAAAGCTCTTCTTGTCGGATCAGGTCATCGATCAGCACCCATCCTCCTTCATCACACCGAATCACGCTGTTGAAAGCCACTCGGCATTGTCCATCAAGCCACTCAGACCCTGGACGTCTTGCGATTCTGTGGCGCAGGTCAGATTGAATGCACGAAAGCGCCCAATCCGCTAGTCCTCTTCGGTGAGCGTTCAGGTTGCGAACTATGACCGTGTCCACAATGCCCCATCGATGGTTGATGAATCGTGCTCCCCGTGTCGGGATCAGATCAAGAATGCCGCATCTTATTGGCCTTCCGCCTCCGATGGATTCATAGCCTTCATTTGCCCATTCACCAGTGGCTTCGTTGAACTCGAAACTCGCACGATCTCCTCGTTGAGGTAGTCGGCGGTCACGGTGATCCGATAACTCTTCAATGAGGTCTACCACCCGCTGACTGTTCTCTGGTCCAACCTCTTGCAGAGGAATACCACAAGCGTCATGTAGACCACGCCGATTTCCGACCTCCATGCATAGGTTGTGAAGGTTCTCGTAGCGAATCAGGACGACGTCATTCCGTACGGCATCGCCTCCACGTCGTGGTCGGGCTTTTGCCGTAGGTCGTCGATCTGAGGATGCTACACTCACATGGTCGGTCGCATCGACTTCCATGGCGTCAGCTTGTTGTGCAGGTGGTCGACGAGGATATCGAAGAAGACTGTCTCTGATGATTTGAAGACCACGCTGTATCAGATCTCGGTTAGCAGCATTTTCTGTGCACTCGGACAAGTGGTGGGCATCGCTGCCGCAAGCAACGCAAAACGTGAAGTTGTGGATCCCCACTTGCGATTCGCCTTCGGAGATCACATTCACAGTGTCGCGAAGTTGTGCCACAAGTCCTTCCCGAAGCATCTGACGTTGACTTGGTTCCTCATCAACTTGCTCCTCTTCTGGTTGCTCATCCATGTCGGCCTCCTGAGGTGGCATTGGTGGAGCAATTGAAACTCCTGCTTCGTCCGTGACGTTGTCAGCGGCCTGCAGTTCGTCCCCTCGTCCAACATCTATTGGATAGACGTCGCCGTCGACGATGACTGTGAAGTCAATCACGAGGTGAGCAGACATGCCGTTCACGATCTCAGCAATTTCCTCATTCTTCTTGGGCGGGGCTCTCTTGCGCGGTGAGTCGACAGTGATCAGCTCAATGGCCTCTGCCGATGCATAGCGGAAGAACGATCGCTCGATGCCCCTCACGCATGCGTTCGCTCCTTCGAGTCCACCCCAGTTCTGAAAATGATCTGGATACCTCATCGCAATTGTAAGAATTCCGAGTGCCAGTTCCAAGGTGTCTCCCAGCAACTCCTCTTTCGGTGCAACTGACCCTCGGTAGCATTCCCGGCGTTCGTCTGGCGTCAAAAGCATCCTCATGAAACCAGCATATGCGCAGTTACCAGCATCATAGTAGCAGATGTAGCATGTTCGGCCTTCAGAATCGTATCCTCTGTCCCACGCCAATTGTTTGGCCTTTCCCCATGCCGCGTATTCTATGGCCTGGCTGGCAGTAATACGGAGGCCACCATAGTGCGAAACCGTTTTGCCAACGTCCTCGTAAGTCAATACAGCACATTTCTTGATGAACTCCTTGATGTCCACACGAGGGTCCACGAATTGCAGGCAGAGGTCGTACAGGTGCTTAGCGCAAGCCAGCGTGTACTTCTGAGACTGGACTAATTCGTTGAAATCAGAAACACCATGCTGCAATTTCAATGCCGCAGTATGCGCACATCCAATGCAGTGTCCTGGATACCCATTGCCAATCGGCAAGAAGCGAGCCTGTGCGTAGCACTCGGCTGCTCTCATCGCAGTGCATCCTGGGCAGTAGAACGTCCTTCCTTTGACATAGCCCGAATTCTGGGTTGCATAGGTGTCGATCCTGAACCAATAGTGTCTGTTGTCGTAGTAGGCCTCGGGAATCGTCATGGCGATGTCGAAATCTTGCCAGGTGACTGCAGTTGACTCAGCAACAGAGTCTCCTTGGGCTTCAGACCAGATTTGCTGCTTCTGCTCACCCGTGAACCACGTCTGGGCGATGTTGGTGGAAGTCTTGACCTCGCTCTTATCCTCCCAGATTTCAACAAGTGCAGAATGAGCGATTGTACTGACCTGAACGGTTGCATCCCACTGGCGAATCTTTGAGCTTTCCACGAAGCATGCTGACACCATCTTCTCGCTGAACAGCTGTTTCTCATAGATAGCGTAAGCCAATCTGTACCTGGTACGAGGTTCGGGAGCCGGTGTCTTCTCGCTGGACAGCATGTTCACGCCGCTCGACGACTGTTTCAACTGGCTGTAAATCCTCGACCAAAACGACGATCCATGAACCACCACACATCCACGAGCACGCAGCTCCAATTCAATGTACAGTCCCAATGCATGGAAGCCGTTGTACTTTGAGGCTTTGTTGTTCAAGTAATTGCTACCAGTCCCCACGAATCGCAAATCATGGTTGATGTTGACAACTGGAGGCCGTGTAGTACGCTTACCCGCAGCAATGATGGGATCGACGTACACCTCCTTGAGTTGCTGTTGCAACCTGTCGCGAATCGCTGCTCCATCCCCAACGTCGCTGAATGGAAACGAGACGTTCTCGATGAGGACAGCCTGGAGAGAGAGGTGGTAGTGTAAAGTGACGGTTGCGACTTGCTCCTCCGTTAGCCCATTCAAAGTACCTTCCACAGACTCCAGGCCAAACTTGGTGTTCCGGAAGTTGTAGGTGGCACCCGCAGTCAATGACGGAGCTACGATATTGATCTCCCCCCATCCGTGTGCGCTGAGGCTCTCACGAAGCGTGTGAGTTGTTCCCTTCGTTCTCGCCAAGATGTCGAAGTCCTGAATGAGGATCGTGGGCTGAGAGCGCATGGTTACCGCATCCGGTTCGCCGCCAATGCCCAAGTTGTTGCGAAACCCATTCAATGCATTCATGGTCGTAATCTTGGACTCTTCGCTGATGTTCTCGCTGTCCACAAGATCACTTCCTTGCTCGATCATCACGGCTGATGTCAACATTGGAGGAGACGGAAGATGCACACAAGACACCAATGCCAAAGCATGGTAAAGGCGCGAGTACATCCGAAGCCATTCCTTGGTATTCAGCTTCACATAGACCTTCATGTTGAGACCCCTCTCATCACTTTGCAGGACCGAACGGACCCTTGCCAAGTAGGTCACCAAACGTCTGACATAGTGCTGAATAGCCGTGGTCCCCACGTCGTGGTTAACCACAAACTTAGGCGTCTCATCATTTGTAGGCGGATACTCATCACAATCTCGGATGGCCGTCATCAGTGCAGATCGACAGGGCTTGTCGTTGATGTTGAGGTAATGGTACCAGCTCTGCTGAGCGCCTGCGGGGACAGGAGCTTCCTCCCATGTCGGCTGTGTTGGTTCTTCCTCAGGCTGCGGCGAATGTTGTGGAGGAGGTGCCGCCGAAGACGAAGATGCTGACCCTGTAGCCTCGTCTGTTCTTGCCCTCTTTGGCCCATGGCTTGGAGTGGCACGAGGTTCAGTGGTATTCTCCCTTGTTTGTTCCGGTGTCCTTCCATGGTCAGGATGTACAATTCCTTCTGGTTCGAGATTGCTTGCCGTAGGCATCGCAACTCTCCCCGTCTCGTAAACCCACGGAGGATGCCGTCTCAGATTTGGAGGAAATAGACCATCATCAGGCATCAACGCTGTTGGCTTGACCGTCATTTGCTGAAATTCAGATTCCCACACATTGATCGCATCACGCTTCGCTGCACAGTCAACCACGTAGCCGGATTCCACACCGCATTGATTCCAGGCGTAGCCTCGGAATACCTCCGGTAGGTGTAACCCATTCTGGCCTTGTGCTGCGCAGACAGCGTCCACATGGTGCTTGAGGAAATCGTAGGCAGGGTAGTCGTAGCCTTCAAGGATATCAGATGACCGGCGATAAAGCGGTTGACCGGTCTCGTGATCAAGCCATGACGTGTATAAGTGGAGCACGTGCAAGCAGATGCTGAACGCCTGGAAAGCATTGACCGCGAAAGCGAGCGGGTGGTCCATTCCTTGTGGCATCGTTCGCATCATCGAAACCAGCTCGTGGATGTTGATGGGCGCGCACCCGTTGTTGCTGCTTTCCTTGTTATAAGTCCTCAACCCATAACCAGTCTGCTTGGCGAAAGTGTACATCAGCTTGCATACCCGCAACAGGGTACTCTCATTTAACAAGTCAGATTGATCCGGAGCTCTTCCTGAGGCCGGCAGCTTGTGATAGTAGTCCTGATTCACCGTATACCATTGTTGCGACCTCGTCTGTATGACTGCACCGTAGGGCACCTCCACGGAGTTGATAAGAACAGCCAGGTTGTAGTACCCTTCTGCATCGACGAGGTGTTCAAATCAAACCGGATTTGTTGCTTTTCGTCTTCCAGTTCGTTCACTGCGAGCCTTACGTCATCCCAAATCACATCCGCATCTACCATGAAACGCGTGATGTAGTTGCACTTGCCTTGGTGATCACGAACCACGTGCTTGAGACTCCCGCCAAATCTGATGACAGTGGCAAGTATCTCTCCGTACGGTTTGTTCATGTACTCTTCCGGCGCTGCGTGGAGACAAGCTTTGAGGATCTCGCGAACCCTGATGGACAAGTCTCCGCCTGGCGAAAGGTTAGAAGCCACGAACAGTAATACCATCGGCGGTGCTCTAAAGGCAGCCCACGACCGAATGAGATCGTTGTCGACCACTCTGTCTTTGGTAATCTTGGTGGGGAACGGGACCGTTTGCTCAGTATCCTCAGAATACATCATCAGGAACTTGTCGAACTTCAGCAGTACCCGAACAAGCCCACCTTGAGGGAAAACTTCTTCATGGACCAGTCCTTCAAACGACAGTTCATACGCATTGTTGCTTTCGGCCATGGCTCACGCGGGATAAAGTACTGCCTCCGTAGGAGGGAAGTACCTACCCTGATGCGACTTCACGGTTCCAGGCCCTCCGTAGGAGTAACCCTTCCCCGATCCGTCGGTCAGACCTTAGTTGTTCCTTGGTCGGGGCTGCAAATTAGCCCCTTCACCAGTACCTAGACACTGATGCTGCCATGCATGGTCCTCAGATTGACATGCAACATGACTGGACTCAACATGAGCTCGAACAAGGCTGCGAACATGTCTCGCACTTGACCGCCATGAAGCTTCAACACACTGTCTCAGACTAACCCTTGTTCCTTGGTTCACAGAGTTTGCCAAGTCACCTTCCAAACGTTCCGCGTTAGGCATGTTAGCGAAGACTATCCTGCGCCCACATTTCTCGCCAGTAGCACCAACATGATCGTCAACCTTAACCTTCCTCACCTTGCCATTCGAGACAAGCGCATGCAATTCAGGCCAAGACCAACACGAACATGAAGACGGCATGTCAAGCGAAAAATAGACATCGGAAAATTCCGCACACTTCCTCAGCAGGCGTTTGAGAGATTTCAAGACATTTCTAAAGGTTTTATGTCTCCCACCAGAACGGTTTTCACCCCCCACGCAAGTCCCTTCGCTAACTCCAGGACCATCACCTGATCGCAAAAGCGATGCCACGAATAGCACAGGCGTGCGCAGGTCGTTCCGGCACATCTTCTTCATCGTGCTGACAAGGTTTTCCTCGTCGGCTTTGGACCCGATCAGGTCCTTGCACATTATGTGAGTGCAACCTTTCCGAGTCTTGGGTCCGGCGTAGCCGACACCCTGACCGCAAAGATCGACTACCATGCGATCGGGTTTCCGTCCTCCGGTCTCCGATGGCACGGCGATCAGCCTCCCATCGCCCGACGCCTGAAATTTCAGAGCTTTAAGCAACCTTCGGGAGACCTGACTGGTCAACTCACACCTATCTGATAGTTCCTTAGCGTCTGCCTCACACATATGATGGTGCTTTGCATTGCACATATCAGACGACTTAGGCTGCAGCGCGACGTTAGCGGCAAAGAACTCCCATTCATCCTTGCAGTAGCCTACTTCGACCGTCGATTCGGAACGGGGAAGATAGCGTTGACCATGTGTGCATCCTTGGATCTTGATGCTCTTCCACATGTTGTCTTCGCATAAGCCCTTGTACTGCTTGGTTTGCTGAACAGGTACACGAGGAGGTACTTCAATGATGATCTGGTGCCCCCACGATACCGCTCGGCGTGCAATTCTTTGGACGACCTCCCCCCATGGGTAGTCAGTCCGGGATTTTGTCTCTTCGGGATTGTTGGCGATTTTGCGACTCAGCCATGAATTCTTTCCGAGTACCCCTGCACCCACGAAGATCACGGAGTTGGAGTTGTCTTTTCTTGACTCCGCTACGTCGAAGATGTAAGAGCACATGGCATCGTCAACTTCTCGTCCCATACTGAGAACGTTAACCTGCCGACCGGGATCATAGTAAGGGTCTGGAGCATGATGCATCACGCAATCCTTGCCTGGTGCGAATTCATTCCAATTTTCTTCATCGACCCCGAGCAACGTCCACACCGTCACTGTCTTTAGTGCATCTTTGATGGTGATACGGAGCTTCCATCGACTGTAGGGATTCTCATAAGTATGGACCAACTTCCCGACGTGGTCGTGGAATTGAATAACCAAACCTTCTTTGGGGTTGTTCTTCGCGAACTCGACCACATGAGGTACGATAGCACCTCCATATCCTTGATATTCCCGTTTCTTTTCAGCCATATCCCGCCACACATCCTCATAAACGATCGACAAGAAGTCATGCCCGAACAGTTCGTCGCGAGCTTTGGGCACGCCATTGAAGCGAAGAGGTAATGTGAAGCCCTGGTACCCCCCATGGGTGACACGTGCCAGCGTGACAACCACCCGTCGCCAATAGGCGGACAGGGCGCGCACGTAGAACCGGCCCATAGGTGTCTCCGGAGTGGGCAGAAGATGCGGCGTGAGGACCTCCGAGCTAGCGGCCGGCCTCAGCGCACCCCGCACAGGATGATACTGAAAAACAGCGCGTTCAACATAGCGGTCAAACTTGCCTGGCTGAGCGGGTATCACAGCGCGATCCTCCATCTGGTGCCACTGCCCCTCGCGAAGTATCCAGGTCGAACGAAGGTAACGACCCGGCGGCAACGCCGAAGGCGGTCCCCGCAGCATGCGCGGAAACTTGACGACCATGATGGGGTCTACACTGTCGTGCTCCTGCAATCCTTCCTTGCTCGAAAGCCCAGCGCGATACAACACCTGTGGAAGTATAGGCGTCTGTGTGTAGGGAAAGCAGGGCACCTCACTCTTGAAAGAGTAGTGCTGTTGGCCCTTCTCATCCGTGCTTTGGGAATGAGTCGGACGCATCAGATCCATGATCTCCTGGGAGCCGATGAGGTTAGGCGGGAAGATGTTGATCAGCTGACACGCATGTGTCCAAGATACCGAGTCCTTGAACGACTTGGTGTGAATGTCCGCCGCCATCTTCGCCGTGACTTCATAGGCCAGAGAGACGTAACCCTCCTGAAAGATGGAATGCATCCAACCAATGACCAATGCAGATGCCATGGGTACGCTCGAGGTGACGCATAGTTGGGTTCTTGCCCGTACGGACGACCCCGATCATGGTCTGATTGTCGTCGTAGAAGACGAAATCGGGATCCTGAGCCCCGAGTTGCTGCCACAATGTAATTGCCGGCAGACCCAGACGTGACATAGCAAAGTCGGCCGCAACGATCTCGGCCTCAGGTGTGGAGTGACTTAGGCACCCCTGCCTTTTGCTTAGTCCCGCCAAAGGAAATCTTGTGTGCGGTCCTTGAATGTGCATATGGGCACCGGAGGTAGACTTGAGGCTTTCTCCACAACCGGCATAGTCCGCATCTGCAAACAACCCGATGGACGAGTTCTCCAAGGAGTCCCCAACCCACCCAATCATCATGTGATGTTTGGATTGATGCACATAGGCCATGAGATGATGAAGAAGAGCATCCTCCTTCTTGGTCCACTTGGTGATCTTGCGTGCAAGGTTGTTGATGCTACGCAACAGATCAAAACGACATATACGTGCGGCATAGAGCAACTTCATAAGGATGCTCGCAGCTTGGCGCCTTGGGAATAGGTGGAGGCGGAACAAGCCGACCATCCTTGTCAATAGGCATGGTGTGTCCACACCACGTGCATCGATGACATTTTCCGGATTGTGCCGGAGCACGAGCTGGGTGATTCTTAGTCTCCTCAGCTGGACTCGGCGATGGTACCGTTTTGAATTTGGTTGGATCGAACCCAGTCACGTCACAGTACTGCTTGACCGTCATGTCCAGGTAGGTCTCCATGTCGTAGGTAACAGTTTGCACCTTCGTCTTGTCATGCAATGTTGCCTCGCCCTTGGAGATGCGACAACCAAGGTACAATCCCAATGGCGTTTCTTCCTCCAGACGGAGTTCTTGGCGCAACATATCCCAGCCCTTTGATAGATTCCCCTTAGGACCTGCCATCTTGAGATCATCCACGTAGAGTTTCATGGTTGGGTGGAAATACAATGATGGCCATTCATCGCCAATTGGTTTGAACCCCACTTTCTGTACCGCGGTATGGCAATGTTGTTCCCACATAGTCCCTGCGTCAGGATGCCCATAAAGAGCTTTGACTAAACGGCATACAGGTCGACGGAATTTGTGCCGATTGGCAGATGGATGCCAAGCTTCACCAGGCAGTTCGACCCAACACGGCGTGCCGGATAGCTTTGCCTGAATGTACGCTTGTATGGCGTCAGCCATCTGAACATCATTGCCAGGTAAACAACCATAGTAGTCCGCCCAACGAGAGGCATCAAATGTTGCAGGGGAATTTCCCAAATCCTGGAACAATGCGGCTTCCATATTCTGATCCTTGACCTGATCGCCGAGCAGAACTCCTCGCCCTTTGAACTTCCTGGCGGGATCATCTTCTTTGAGCTGATAGTTCTTCTCGTAAATGAGTCCATGTACACGTGCCATATGCACCTTTTCGCCTTTCTTCTTTGCCTCGGCCACGACGTCGTCGTACTCGCGCGTAGTAGAGAAGTCAAACACTTCCTGATCCCACAATCCCTTCCATTCTTTCATGAAGGCTTCCATGGCTTTGGGATTGCTCAACATCTCTTTGCGCGTTACCGGTCTTGTGACCATAGCATTGAAGCACGGCTTCACTGCAGAGTTCTTTTGCCTGTGTACGTTTCCGTGGGAAGTCGTACATGGCATGGCTGGAATCCAATTCGGATCTGCGACCATGTGCGCCGGAACTGCCGGCACCACATCTTCCAAGAATTGCTCCTGTGCATATTGATCTGCATACGATTGTGCCCAAGACCATCCATCATCTTCGTCTAGGGTTGCGTTGAGATTCAGATCTATTTCTTCGCATGGGACAATCTTGGGGAAGATCATATTATCCATCATCTTGTTGATGAGTTTCTTTCCTATCGCGGCTTTCTTCCGGTCCTTCTTGGCATCACGAGCTTTGTCTCGCTTGTCCTTCTTGCAGGCTGCCTTCTTTTCTGCCTCTCTCATCTTCTTCCAAGCTTCAGGAGAATAAGAATGGATCGGACGCCTTGTAGGAAGAGTTCGTCTTCCGTCGCTTCTGATCTTGTATGGCACTCCTCTTTTATCAATCTTGCAGGCTTCGCCATCGTCGGTAAGGTACACGACTCCATCTCCTTTCTTCCCTGTACTCCAATGCTCGATCTCTTCAGGAGCCAGCTTCTTTTCTTTCAAGATTCTGATAACCTCTCCAGGTTCTTCACTGTCCCCTTCAGGGATGAGTCTTCCGGTTGGACCAACCTCGCGGTGCGATCGTCGGTCTTCCCCGGTCGCTCTTGGCACAGGTGGAGATGGTTCAGCACGCCCTGCTAGCTCTCTTTCTAGCTCTTCCATTCTCTTGTCACCGATTGCGTCAATAGCTTCATGTTCCTCCGACCTGAATTCGTCACCGATTGGTTCGGCTTCAATGTCGGATGGTTCAATATCTTTCAGGTCAGGATCTTCTCCGGGTTCTGGTGGAGGAAGTAGATCACCAGGATCATCACCATCACCGCCACCGTCGTTTCCACCGGGAGGACCACCGTCATCGTCGTTGATGTCGTTTATCTCCTTTCCAGCCAAATCAACGTTGTCCCTGAGCCCTTCAATGGTTTCATTCATCCTTTCATATTCAGCCTTCAGGGGAAACGTGATCTCCTCTGGGAAGTAGACGACTTCGGTTTCATACGGTTTCATCAGCTTCCTGGGAACAGATGCGTCCATTGACAAGTTCGCATTGGCGAATTCCTTCATGTCCCAAACGCGATACTTCTTGGACCATCCTTGACCAGCTGTGATGATGTAACCGGCGAAAATGCCCGGTATGCCCTTCGGATCAAACTTGCTGCCATATGTCTTCGGTCTTGTGTCCGTCGGTTTGAAGAAGACCTTGGCACCAAATGGTATGGCTTTCCCTTCGAATTCCTTTCCCGTCATTCGTTTCCATGATGAATCACCGTCACCCTCTACATCCTCTATGTTGAGGTTCTGCATCACACAGTTCAGAGCGAAAGTCCAGTACTGTGCGGGTAACCCAGCATGTAGCATAGATGCAGCGACCGTGTTGATCACTTCTTGGTTCGAACGTTCAGCCAATGAATTGTTCCTGGGTTTACCCGGCAGGGAATGATCGATCACTATCTTCAACTGTTCCATGGCAGAGTCAAACTCTGGTGCTTCATCACTGTATGCCATGTGAATCTTGCTCCTTCCCATCACGCGTTTTATGGCCATGACGACTTCGTCAGTATGCCTTGATGCTGTGGGAATTGCTGCGATCATCTTGGTGGCAATGTCTCTGATGACCAGGACTTCACGAGCACCATCGTCGATTCCTATGCCAGCTTCTGCTGCTTTGCGCATGTCGAGGAAGTCGAACGTGATAAGGTCACCCCAATGCTTGATCACCCGTTGGAACGCTCCACGTTGTGTTCGAAGGTGTTTCATCTTTGCACGAATGCATGACTCACAATAGGGATTGCGATATCGATGAGTGCATAGGTGTGCTAGCGTTTTCGCTTCAGCTTTCAGTGTTCCAACTCTGGCCTTGCGGCCTGGCGCACCGTCACCTTCCACCTCAATAACCACTTCATCATCGCCATCTGCATGAACTTCGCCTACTCCTCCTCCTTCGTCTGGAGGTCGTCCTGCTTCTGCTTCTGGTACTTCTTCATCAGGAGCATCATGTGGTTCTGGATCGGGAGGCCTTTCATGTTCATCGCCGACTTCTTCTTCTTCTACTTCACCTGGGACTGCCATCGCAGCAGCGGCTACACTTGTGTCAACCACCTCCGCGGGCGTCACACCGTTGAGGATGTCGGTGATTGCTTTCGCCTCGTGGTCATCATGAACACATGATTTCGAGCTCCCAGTGCGGATGTATGGGATGTCACCGTCCACGAACAAGGAAATTCTCTTCCCTTGAGGAGTAATCATGAATGGTTCTCTCCCAGGAGGCCACACGAACCCGTAATTGAACTTCATGCATCGCTTGCCAATGGAGAGCACTGTTGGTGTGTCGTCCAGAACGTAGGCGTTGATAGGTTCTTCAAACGACTCAGTTTGGAAATTCGACACGAGATCAGTGTCCGTAATGCCATTGGCAGTCTGGAACGATATGGGTTCCGGGGTCACGAGCGTCTCAAGACTGTGCTTCTCGACTTTCTTCTGGGATATGAGATCATGTCCGCAACCTGTATCCATAAGGAATTTGATCTTCTTCTTCAGGATGACAGGCTGTACCATGCATCTGAACACTCCTTGATCGATGATCCGCTTGCTGTGTGCGGCGTCAAGTTCCCGTTCGACAATGGAATCCTCACCGTCGTAGAATGCAACTTCTTCAACACGAGCGGTTCCTGGTATCCGAACGAATGAAACTCGATCACCTTCATGCTCATCGTCAATCATGTCCCTCATAATCTGTGCTTTCAGCCTTGCCTTGTGTTTAGCGAACTCCAGATCAACGGCACGATCCTCGTCATTGATGATCGCGTCAACGTCCACGTGTATCACCTTCTGTTTCCTGTCTTTGTACGACTTTCTTGGCCGCGAGGAAACAAACTTCGCGTCCTTGGAGAACGTCACACGGAACTTGGCAGGCTTCCGGGTCGACGTAGTCGGACCCGAGGATTCGTCATCAGTTGAACAATCCGAATCAGCGTCGCTGTCAACGGATGAACACACTGATTCCTCATCATTCTGCCTCGTTGATCTCTTCCAAATAGCTGGTGCCGATGGATTCCATCTTCGGCACAACCTGATGGCAGGAGCCGCAGGGCTTGCCTTGGCCTTAGCATTTGGCTTGGCTGGTGCTGCTTTGGCTTCGGACTTAGCCTTAGCCTTCGCCTTTGGCTCTGGAGCCGGAGTAGTTCTCGACCTCGGAGTAGTCGGTCTTTCTGGGGTCTTCTTGGAATGACTGAATGGGCACTTGTCACCATTCCTACATCCTGCATCTGTGAAATGGAACTTGCAGCGGATGTGCTTCTTGCTCTTGTCGCCCTTGTTGTCCGCTGACTCACTTCTGCTCTTCTTCTTCGGCTTCGGCTTAGTCTTTGCATGACTCTTTGCTTTGCTCTGAGGCAAAACGGGAGCCGCGTTGTCGGGTTTGCCAGGATTTGCCTTGCCCTTCGGTGCAGGTACAGCTTTAGGCGGTGGTTTCTCCGGTACCTTTGCCGGTGCAGCCAGCATGTCCTTTCCCTCCAACATCTGTCGTAGTCCGATTTGAGTCTGAGTGAGATTTGCTTGCTCTCTCCTCCGCATAATGGTTCGATCAATGATCTTCATGAGGTTCTCATACGACCGATCTTCGTGGTCATAGGGCAAATGCTCGTAATGCATACTCAACTCCATCTTCATTGCGGGCGATTCCTTGATCTTCGCGTGTAAGCAATCACGGAGAGCGGTTTTGGATGGTATGTCCTCTGGCCTCATCCGTCCGAGAACTTCCAACCATGTCTGTTTGAATGTATGAAGCTTGTTGTCCCCTTGGTACTGGAGCTTGACCAGGTACTCGAGAGTGATGATCATATCGAGACGATCGTGCGTTCGGAAACTTTCGTACATCATCGCGATGATCTGTCGCCCCTTAATGATCCTGCCTTCAGGTCGACTGATGTAATCGTTGGCCTTTCGGTTCACCTCCAGGTACAGGTCAGCAGATTTATCACCACCGGCGCGCAACATTGCGACCATAGCAACGCCCAACTTGACATCAATGCTTTTGAACTTCTTGTGTCCGGAATCGCTCAGTGCTTTGACGTCAGGAAATGGGTTGAACGCTGGTGCCAACCATAGCATCCAATCTTCATGATTGGGATCCGCTGATGCTCCAAGAACATTTGCAGTACACACAGATCGCCAGTTAGCCAGATGAGTTAGAGTGGGCCAAGGGGGCACGATCACCTTGTCGGCTTCCCTTCTGGAAATCCTCACCTCAGTCACCTCTGGATCTGCATCCCCGTTAGGATCACGCGCATCAGGAGGATCTGGATCAGGTTTGCCACCATCCTTCTTCCCTTTGTCGTCACCATCATCAGGATCCGGCGGGTCAGGAGGATCATACCTTGCTCCAGCGTCATTCTGATGACCATCATCATCATCATGTCCTTCACCTTCTTCATCACTGTCGCCTCCTGCTTCACCTTCTTGCATTCCTTCAGCAAACATTCTCCATTCATCACGGTCGATACGGAGACGCTGTTCGGCCTTCTGAGCTTTTAGGACCTCACTTCGAAGGTCGGCTAGCTTCTCTTCATACTGCTCCGCGACTTCCTTCTCGATCTGGCGCCGTCTTTCATCCACAATCGAAGCATCAAACGCCACTGGCTTTGACTGTTGTGATTCGCTTGATTTCATGCCTCTGATCAGTGCCCCGACCTGAGAATCGAAAGCTGCTGGTGCTGCCACCCTTCGGGAATTATCAGGATTTAGGTTCTTGAGCGATGCAATGGCGTCGTCGAGGTCGACATTTCTGGAAGAGCTGGACGATGCTGTGGGATTCGGCCCCAACATCCCGCGATCTTTCAGAAGTTCATGTAGTTGCCGATCACGTACAGCGGTCGCATCATACACCCTCTGAGTATTCCCACTTGGGATCCCGAACAGCTCGGCTGCATTTGGCACTTTTGGGATGCCAAACAGCTCAGCCGCATTCGGTGTAGCCGGAATGCCGAATAGCTCCGCTGCACTAGGCGTGGAACGCGCAGGTGCTGCATTGCTAGTACCGAGCACGTTGTGCGCAGGTACCGATTCCGCCACGTCTGCTGCTGTTCCCCGAACGGGATCGATATTTCCCTTCGGGATGCCGGTGACGAAGTTGCCATCCGTGAACTTCACATCCTCATCAGCATGGTTCTTGGCCGCATTCGATTCAGGGAATGCAATTCTTTCTTTGGCGACAGGACTAACCTGACTTGGAGATCGTATTTCAGGGGATCGTACATCTGCTCTTACGGAAAATGAATGCACTACATCCTTTCCTACATGCTCCCAGCCAGACTCAGTAGTCCTCGATGACAAGGGCATGCTTGAAGGTCGGGCTGATCCAACGAACAAGTTGGAACTCCGCGCTGCCTCCAGTTCACTGCGTGTCCTCGATTGGAGATCCTCTTGCATTCTGAGCGCTCTTCTGAGTTCATTTAGCTCGTCACGCAGAGTTGGCAATGATTGCCTTGCCTGTTCCTCACTCCTTTGGAGCTGATCTTCTGCATCTTGCATTCTTTTCACTGCCATTTTACGGTACTCTTCCTCTTCACCAAGCCGTTCACGAAGTCGTAGGTGTTCTTGCTGGATCACTGCATTGCTGCCAGCCAATCCTTGGATTTCATCCATGACCCTTAACTCCTGGTTCTTGGCGAGAAGGAATCGTTCTTGCATAGCATGCATGGCTTGTTCCGAACTTGCCGTGCTCGATCGTAGGAACAAGTTCTCCTTGGCTCGTTCATGAAGTTCTTGTGTCAGATGCTCGTACTCACGTGCCATGAGTTCACCATCACCTTGGGCTCGAGCTTCCAGCTGCACAAAGTTAGAAGCCGCTTCAGCGCGTAGCGCGTGAAGTTGTTGAGCTAGTTCTTCGGCAACTGCGTACCCTTGGCGTTGTTGAGCAGAACTCTGTTCATCCATACGGAACAATGCCGCTTCATAGTCTCTCTTCATCTCTTGATTCACATTGTTGAGATGCTGCATGGCTAAGCCTGCGTTATCTCGTTGTCGTTCCAATTCCTCAATGCGAATTCCAGAACCTTCATCTTCTTGCTGCATCTCCTTGATCTTCTCCATCAGGGTGTGGACAACGCTTTCGTACTCCTGCACTTGACTTCGGTAGTACATTTGCTGCGCAAGGCTCGAAGCCTCGAGCTGTTGTCGCAATTCCTGAAAACCTGTCGTTCCATCAGTTATGGCCGGGGTGTTGACTGAGGAAGCATCACCTTGAACTGGTATAGTATCAAGGGTCATGTCCGCATCGTCCGCATCATGTGGGTGATTCGTGACCATTTGTCTCCACGTCATTGTCTTGTCCCGTCCTCTGGTGTTCGACGTTCTCGATCGTGCTGAAGAGCTTCTCGAAGATGCCGGTCTGGCCTTCTTCTCCAATGTAATCACTCCTTTGTCCTTCGTTCTTGACGGTGTCCTTGGCGTCTGAAAACCAGATGCTTCGGCTCGCCGTTCCATCGCCTTGCCGGTCCTTGATCCTGAGGATGTTGGACGTGAAGGCGGAGATGCTCTCGGTGATGTCTTTGCTTTTCCTTTGGGAACTGCCTTTGCAGTGGCAAGAGTGGAAGACTGACCTTTGTCATCGTCCGTGGAACTGTCAACAGACTGCACCACTGTGTCATCGGCGGTTGAATCACCAACTGCCGGTGCTGCCACGTCGGCACCGAAAGTCATTGTCGTATCTTGGCTTGATCCCGAGTTCATTGTAGAAGTGGTAGATCAAGCAGTTCACGTAGTAGAAAGGCAGAGCCGCGTACGGCTGATAACCTGCGTGGGGATTTGTTCGTGTTGTTGCCCGTATTGCTCACCCCACAGAGCTGATGTATGGATAGTGTGGTTGCCCTTCAGGTACACGATCACAACTGCTCCCGTCTCCCACTATGGTCCCTTGTCCCTGTGCAAGCAGATTCCACGCAGCTTCCTTTTCCACTCTGCGGCCGGCAGTGTGAAGTCGGTGCACGGGACGGGCTCTGATCTCGAGGAATCACAAAGAACGAAAAGCTTTCGCTATGGGCATATGCATTCTAGTGCATGTGCTCACACTTGAGCCAAAGTTGCGTTTGGCGGAAGTCAGAAAGACTGGTAAAGCACCACGGCGTGCGTAGCACTGCCGCAAGCTTAACCGGGAACGAGGGACACGTAGCGTGCCCCCTATGTTGACCTATACATGGCCATGCTCACAGCTCTTATCGTGATACCATAGGATTTGACTAGGCATCGAAGTCCGTTCGCACTACCAGTGGAAGCGCAAACAGGCAGGCCTAGGCTAACTATATTAGTAAGTTTTAGTGATGTAACTCCAGACAGGACATCATGTCCATGTACGACAACGACGAAGCCATCGTCAACGAGCTTATCCGGATCAAGGACAACTGCCCTGAAAATAATGTATTGGTTCAGATTATTTAACTAAACTAATTAGACTAGGCCTGACGAGGCTTAGCTTTCGTCCACCTACTTTCGAAGTTGAGGGCTGCTGGAGGAACCCAAGTGTGGGTTGTATCCAACTCTTTGTAACATATATAATACACTCCCTACACACTACATCCTAAACCCCAGAACCAAAACCTCAGCTAAACCCTCTAGCCCATGAACCGAAGAGACCCTGAACCAACCACCCCAGCTAGCTAAGCCCCAATCTCAGTCACACACTCCACACCCACAACAGTTAACTAAACTTCCAAAAAACCCACCGTGAAGCCTAAGCCCGAAGCTTCAATTGCCAGGGTCGCCATCGCCCCATCTCCCGCCAGGAGTCCCAGGGACTGGTTCGCAAGCATCCTGAGTTTCCGAACAATGAGGCTTGGCACACCCAACATTTCGGTTTCAGTCATGAGGTTGAGCTTTGCTGCTGAATCAGGCTATGAAGCTTTACAAGGTCTGGGTTTCCTTCAGTGAAGACGATGTGGACACGGAGACCAGGGCGGTGGAGATCAGAAGGGAGGGTGAGATCGACCATACTGAGGGTGGTTTGGAGTTGGCACCTGCCACGACTGCAGGGCCGGCGGCTCCTGGTGGTGGTGCCTTGCCCCCCCCGCCGAACCCGAGGCCCCGCGAAACAAAACCCAAGAAGGAAAAAACTGCAGTACAGCAAGCCAAGCAGGCCGGGTCGTGCTGAATTTTCAAGCTTAAGCATGCTAGCTATAGAGGTTGGATTCACTCCAGGCCAACACAACAGCGAATGATTTGCTCCTGGAATCAGTGGCTATGATCACCGCCTCAAGATCCAGAAAGTGTTTCCTAACTGCATCTAATTTATCTTCGAAATCCCCAACCCCTGGGTATTGAGCCCTGCTGCTAACCCAAGCCTAGGTCAGATGGTCTTCGCAGTGCCTTTGTGAATGACATGAAGCTGCACGGTGCAAAGATCACACGCGCGAAGGAGCAGCTTGAGGCATTCAGAAATTTAGCATTAGCGAATAATTGTATTTTATATGATAATCTCTTGTTCGCAGGCCGCCTTGACGACCGGGACTACCGAGCAAGACTTGATGGTGCTGGTAAAAGAAATGGAGGTGATTATTAAGCACTATCGTGATGCATCGAAGCATATCAAAAGTTTGTGTGTGGAGCCGGCAGCCAAGAAGCAGCCGAAGACCAAAGCGAAGGCGAAGGCTGCAAAGTAGCCTGAGATACCAATAGGGTGTCTGTGAAATTTTGGATGACCGATATTGTGGTTTGACTCGGACATGCACTGGCTTAGTGCCGAGAGCCTGACTTAGTGTGCCATTTGATTTAATTGCATACATTGCATACCGGGGATAAGCCCTACATATTATGCTACGTGGTGCAATGTCGGGGGCTGCTGGTGCGTGGGATCCCGTCCAGAGTGTTGCCGCTATCGTGATCGTGAGTTCTGGGAATGCCTGAAGTGGCCATCCCCATGCATTTCAAAAGCTTACCATGCCGCTGTTCACAGGTCAAAATAGTCGTCGTCACTGCAATGCAAATGGTACGATGTTTGCAATTAGGCTTGACTGTTGCCCTCGGCCAGGTCCTGCCCCCTTTGCCGACTACCTCCTGTCTTCGCTGGGGAAAGGGGCCACTTGAGATCTTGAACTTGGGTTTCTGCTGGGGCATATTATAGGGGTTTGCTGGGATTTCTAAGTATGGGCTTCTTGTTGAGGCTGTTGCGGCTTTTTTTGGGATTACAATATTGTAACCCCAAACCCTGATTCCCTAGCCAAGCCCAGCTAAACCCTTAAAAAATGCATAGTTGGGACTAAGTCCTAAACCTGGATTCCCAACCACATATTATAGCTAAGCCCTGCTTGCCTAGATCGTCAGAAACCCCAAATCCCAAACCCCTTGAACTCCGAAACCCTTAAAGCACCCACTGGGACTGAATCCTATACCCTGATTCCCGAGCCTTGTTCCTGATCGTCAGAAACCCCAAACCCCAAGCATTGAACTCCGACGCCCTTATAATTATGAGTACCCACTGGGACTAAACCCTACACCCTGATTCCCGAGCCAACCCCAAGCCCCTTAAACCGCGAAGGCCAATAATTGTAAACCTAAAGCCTATAAGCCTAAACCCACCAAGGCGACTTCCTGTGCTGAGCTGCAGTGAGCAGCCGCAGCGATGGTGGCAGACTCCTGCCGATATAGATTATCATTATTTTTTGTTATACTACTCTATAGCTATACCGCATAGTGCTACGTGTAGGGATACTGCAGTACTGAGGAAGCTGGGGAAGAGAATGTTTCTGAATGGACGAGAAAAATGTCCAGGATCGGCTGCAAAGGCAAGTACACGGGCAATGCTGAAAGGGATTTGCTCCGAGCGCTACAACTTCCAATCGTGCCTTTGCAGCCCTATCTGCTAAGCCCTATGTAAATGTAAATAACGGCCCACCAAATAATGAATCCAAACAACCCCATATAACGGAACCGTACTAGTGCAACTCCTGCCGCAAACTGTCTCAATGATGCAAGGCTTTGTACTATGTGGAAATCCCGATTGTAGAGCCCAGTGATCGAAAGACAGAGCGAACCATGCAGCTGCCGATCATTCTGCCACACTTGACTGTAGAATACCTTCTGCAGAGTCGGAAGGTGGAGGTTTGTCAATCTGAGATTCAGAAATACTGGAGCCACTTGCGGGATGCTAAAGTGCCGTGGGCATTGCAGCATCCAGGTGCCTTTTCTTGTGCACCGCTGGGGGTCTACGGAGACGAGGGACAGATCAGCAAGGCCGGCGAAAAGGTCATGGTGGTTACTTTCAATTTTGTCCTGGACAACAGGGCTGGTGATGGTGTGATCCACCGTTTCCCGATTGCCACTTTACGTGAATGGTGTTCACTTGGTATGCGGTCATTGCATCCTTTGACTCAAGTGATGGCTTGGTCGTTCAACGTGGCCCGGCTGGTATTTCATACCGTCATGAGCACCACATGCTAGGAGTTCTTAGATCATGAGCAATGTCATCCCAGGCATTATACGAAGGCAAACACCCTTCTGTTGACTTCAATGGTCAAGACACCCTGCCAGTATGGATGAAGGCCAAAGCTGGACAACCCCTCCCAGGCGGGTTGGTCCTTCAGCATGCGCAACAATGCTAGCCGGCGGCCGCTCGCGACCCTGCCAGGACGTTTCTGTGTTACGGAGAGCAGAGGGGATTGGAAGTGGCAGAAGCAGTTCTATAACTTGAAGTTCTTCTGGTCGCATACAAATATCTGCCACGCTTGTGATGCATCCATCAAGGGCAACACAACGATTCTAGGCTGCATCGTCATATGTAAACATCATGGGATGTGTCTGTGTCGGGTGTGTCTAGGGGCTTCTCATCTAAGTTGGAGCACAGACTTGACCCGTGAGTTTCGGCCTCGCTCCGCTGCAGAGATCGTTGCCAGAGCAATGGAGTGCCATGGCCAGATATACGTAAAGTAATATGATTACAAATAATCATGGGTTTAAGGGTTCAGGGTTTTATAATTACTTCATCAATACCACCTGCAGGGATCCTGTGAATGCGATGCTTTTCCATCATGGCTTCCATCCTGCTATGTTGGCCTGGTGCTCAATGCACCAGGTGAATCTGGGAATCATGCAGGAGTTCAGTGGAAGTGCCGTTGTTATGCTGGTGAAACTCTGCTTCTGGGTCTGATATGTAGCAGTGTAAAACCAAAAAAATCGGCAGCCCGAAACCGAAGCCCTAGCTGTGTATAGAAACAATTACATTATAAGTCGTGATGTAGTGGGATCAATTAAGGCTTCTTCGGACGCTACAACCCTACGGACCATATTGAAGGAATGCACACGTCGCTTCAAGGCTTTCTGCACCTTCCACTCTCTTGAGTGCTAGCCCTGCAAGCATTCGTGGCTGTCTCTGGCTCTGGGCCCTGGTTTTTTTTATTAGTTAGATTCAACCCGAAAACATAATATATGTTCATCGATTCATATGGTATTCGAGGTGCAGCCAATGCTGGCTAACGAGTGGTATGCTGCACGACAACACGACTGGCTGGCCGAGTTTGAGATTGAAGGCCTACAATGCGCGAATTTTTCTGATGTTTCTGAAGGCGGCAGTGCAAGCTGCCAAATCTGCCCGACAAGTTCAAGGCCTTCCAGAGGACGCCGAGTTATCCTATGCTGCGATGGCTGCCAAAGCTTTGTGTTCGTGGTTCCATCTGGTTGAACGAACAGGGCGATACTTGACTCCTGAGCATGCAGCAGACCAGGAGTCGGCAGGTTCTAGAAGGCTTGCACTGCTCTATCACTTGTACGCGACTTTTATACCGTGTTGGATCTGTAAGGCTCTGCGGCTAGCCCGGAGGTGCCAAGGCATAAAGGCTAGCCGAGGCAGAAACTCCCCCAGTAGGCTAGTCTTTGTGAAAAGTCAGTGAAACTTGAGGAAAGTCACTACGAAGGCTTCTGGCGAGCCATTAGGCAAGTCAAAGGGCTAGCGAAATGCAGAGGCAAGGCTATCTGAAGGCTTCATTTTGCAGGCGCAAATAGGCTCAGAGGCAAAGGCAAGCGGTTTACCTGAGGCAGGCAATCGCTGGGCTCCGTGAAACTTTCGTGTGAGAAAGAAAAGGCTTCAGAACTGTGTGAAACGCGGTCGATGAAGACGAGGAGGAAGTACCTGGGCGCAAGGGTCAGGGCGGGTGACCTAAGGGGTAGGGCCTAGGGACGTTCCGCTTTTAAGGGCTGAAGAAGTAAGGCTTAGGCAGGGCGAAAGGACCTGAGGCAGGCGATTCGCGGCGACGGAGCGAGCTCGGCGTGTGCGAGCACGTGGCTGAAGTAACTTGCAGAGCATCGCTGTCCCAGACGAGCTGAGAAAGCAGGGCTGATCAAGGCGTCAGCAAAAGGTGCTCATTGAAGGCTGAGGCTGGAACCGAAGGCCGGCACCTAGGTGTGGGCGGGTGGGCTTTTCAAGATGACTCAAGTGCTAGAGCCAGTGCTGCGATGTGTCAGAGATTCACATGCCTCTAAAACATACGTGAACAAAAACACGAAACGTTCTAGAAGACTTGCACTGCTCTATCACTTGTACGCGACTTTTATACCGTGTTGGATCTGTAAGGCTCTGCGGCTAGCCCGGAGGTGCCAAGGCATAAAGGCTAGCCGAGGCAGAAACTCCCCCACTTCAGGGACAGATCCAACCGGTAAGGCCGCAGGCAAGTAGATTCCCCCACCGCGGGCGGTGGAGATGGACCTTGGCATGCGGAGCGAGCTGAAGGCTGAAACTCCGCTAGATCAAGCATGAAGGCAGGCTCATGACCTTTTTGTGCTCGTAGGCTAGGGCGTCGCGTAGTGCACGTTGGCCGATCCTAGAGACTGAGGCCGCTGTGGGCCAGTGTGGTCCGGTGGCTCGGACCACTGCGCCTGTGACGCTGCTGAGGCTAGGCGGCCTAGGCTGATTCTGACCCTTTCCTGTGGGCGATGGCTGAAGGCTTTCAGGCGCCCCCGGCTGAGATCGTCCGCCCACTGATTGTGGGCTCCTGCCACGTGCGATATCTGCAGCTCCACTCCGTGGCACGATGACCATGAGGCGATAAGCTGTAGGAACTGGGACAAAGGCCAGCTTGTAGTGAAGAGCTTGTTGATCCCGGCCTCCGATGGCGTGTTGTCGCTTTGCGACGGCAGGCAAACTGAGAACTGAGAGAGGGCGTGGCGCTCCCTGGCGGTCATGGCTAAGGCTAGCTGGGCTAAGGTCTCGAAGCAGGCTATGTAGCGCTGGGCATCCTTGGTGAGGAACGGCCATGTCTGTCGGACTTCCTCCATAGTCCACGCTTCGGCGAACCACGCCATGCTTTGCTTGGTGGTAATCCAACCACCAATGCCCACGCGGTCGCCCTCGGCCATGGCGTCGGCTCTGGCTAGGCACGACACTAATGGCGGGAGGGAAAGGCTAGTAGTAGGGATAGCCTCAATTCGAGGGAGAAGCCATCGAAGGCTGTCCTGGGCTGAATTGGTGAGCTTAATTTCGGGACAGGTGGGGTCCGAGATGCGGACCCACGTCGGGCCGGAAGACTTCGGCTGAGGCGGCAAGTCCGTTTTGCAGTGCACTGGTCGGCTGGCAACTTCAATAATCCGCGCCTTAAGGGGGAGATTCACCCCCGGCACTAATCTGCAAATGACGGCTCTGGAGTCAAGGCTGTGGAGGAAGGCTGGCCACATACGGGGAGAGATCGAGCAGTTGCTCCCCGGAGGGCTGTTGAGGACGCTGTACAGCGGGGCGACGTGAGCTCGAAGGACCTTGCTGATGGCTGTGGCCCACATGAGAAGACCTACACAGGCCTCTAGGTCTTTGCGGGGGACTTTCTTTTTGGAAAGTAAGGCTTTGATTTGCGAGCAGAGCTTGAGTCTTTTGGCCTCGCAGAGGTCCACTGTCTCAAGGCGGAAATTGAAGTGCCATCCGCACCAAACCAGGCTGTCCCCGACGGAGGCCTTTTTCCAGCTAATCGGGGCTGCCAGGCTGGAGAGGGTAGCGATAAGCAGGAAAAGGAGCTCGGGGGCAAAGGCTCGGAGCAAGGCCGAAAGGAGGTCGTCGACGTAGAGCCAGGCCTTGTGCGGTGCAAATGCCATGGCATGGTGCGCTATGCGCGTGATAAGCCCTCCCACGCGCTGCCACCAATAGGCTGAAAATTTTGCTCCAAAGTGGCAGACGACGTATCGGTAAAGGATCTTTTCAAACATGAAAAGTAGTAGGCCTTGCTCGGTGCTGTGCACCTTGACCCGCTTATGGGCTGCTTTGAAGTCGACGCTGGCTGCCAGGAAGACCCCCCGAGGGTCCGAGGGCATGAAGGTGGCTCTGACGTCGTTGACCGTTGGCATGGCTACTGCTTCCGGAATCCGACACATCGGATTAACTTGGCAAACTGTGCTGTCAAGGACCAGGCGTGGATCTCTGTTGTCGGCTTTAACCAGGCTAAGCTTGCCTACGGCTATGCCTTTGGGCCAAAGGCGCTTGGCTTCCGGAAGGCCGCCTGGTACTGCTTGGATCCAGCCCGCTCTTTCCTCCTCCGCCAGGAGTGAGCGGACTGTGTCCGGGTCGGCTTCCGCAGGCTTCCAGTTACCTTCACAAACCTCGAGGCCTGAGGCTGACAAAGGCTGTATCTTGGCTCTGGGCCAAAGCCCGGAGGGCGGGATATCGTCGAAGACTCCGGTGTGGACGCCTACTCTAAGTAAGGCCGGCAGGGAGCTATCTGGGTCCTTAAGGAGGTCGGCAAAGGCTTGCAGGAGATTGAGGCGGAAAGGCTGTCCGTCCGCCGCTTGCGTCATGGTGTCATAGTCCCAGTCCATGACCTCGCATGCGATGCGGATGAGCTCTAGCTGATACTCTTCAGGTAATGGGTGTTCTGGCCGGCTTTGCGAAAGGTGGGCAAACACACGCTTGGGCAGATCCCTATCCGTCGCCCATTTCAGCCAGGCTTTCATAATATCCTGCATGTCCTTAGGGCTGGGCTGAGAATGGCTCCAGTCGGCTGAACTGACGTTGCCGGCGCCGTCGCAAATGGGGGCTCTGTTAGGGAGTAGCTTATGGCCAGTCTGCAAGGCTATGGACAGGGTGACTGGCTGTTGTGGCTTGGTCGAGAGCTGCATGGCTGCAAAGAACCCTGATGCTTCCAGGGCTGTGAGGCCCGGATCCACGCAGGGCCAGGTAGGCAGGCGAGCCGTGGCCATTATGATTCTATCAGAGTCCGGCTCTGGGCAAAGTAGGAGGCCACCATCATGCAGGGCTTCGCAGAACGCTTGGGATTGGAGGAGGAAGTGGTCGGCTGAGAGGAAGAGCAGTGCTGAGGCTCCTGAGGATTTTATGGCTTGCAGGAAGGCGCAGGCTTCCTCAACATCCGTGGCAAGGACTTCGAGATCTGCAAGCAAACCTAGGACCACTCGGGCCCATAGGGATTGGAGAAGTAGGCCGGGCAGTTGTTGTGGGTCTTCCTTAGAGAGGTCGATAACACAGACGCTGGCATCTTGAGCTTGGCGCAAGCAGGAGACTCCTATGGGTATGTGTGGGCTGACTGCTAGGGTCTTAAGGCTAGGGGTCGGACTAGGCTTGGTCGCCTGGTGATGGCTGATAGCTGTCCAAACTCGGTTAGCAAACCTCCGGCCCGAAGGGCCCCCCCCTGGGTTAGGAAGCGGGGTCTGCTGCGCCAGGGAAGGCTGGCTGGGCGGAACTGGTGCTGTGGCTAAGGCTGGCGAAGCATGGGCCTGTGCGGAAGCGGCTGCCGCGGATGGCTGAGCGGACACGGCGGAGTCTGCCTGCGCGTGAGGCTGGGAGGGCTGTTCATCCGGCTGAGGGGAAAACCTTAACGACGCGGCAAAACTGGGGAGCCAAATGGCTGCGGAGGCAGGCAGGTCAACACCGGCTCCGGGATGCAATGCAGGAGGCGCTTGCTAGTTTTAGCTCCGGCGCTATGGCAGGGCGTCCAAAAGGCGTCGGCAGGCCGCTCTGCGACAGAAGAAGGCTACATTGGGATCGGACGGGGAGAAGGCTGCCGTAGAACGTAGAGTACCACAGGCCGCCCTATCCGATCCCAGTTGCTGTGCATGTACAGAGCCCCATGGCCCATTCTGGAATAGCTTGATTTCCTGTATCATCGGCTGGCGGTCAGGATCTTCCGAGTCGGACGAGTCGTCCCTGGCTGACGCGAAGCTCTCGACTAGAAGGGCCTCAATGTCGTCGGCAGGTATCGTTGGCGGTAGAGTCTGGGCATCGGCCTCGTGCTGGGTGTCATCTGCCGATAAAGGCGGAGCTTGCGGCGGAGCATCGTCCAGGAAGGCAGGCTGCGTGTCCTCGACTTCGATCTCTCGGGCATAAATGAAACGGCTCAATCCCTGGCCCAGAGTGGACAGCTGGAATGTTACAGGCGGCAACGAGGAGTGGACCTGGAACGATGGCTCGATAGTCGGGTGGTGGCCGCCCCTGGCTATGGGCCGGGTAGGCCGCCAACCCGATGCGCAGGCTGACGTGACCTCAGTTTGTAGGGCTAATGCTCCGAGAGTATCGTCTCTGCCGTATAGCTGCACGCTAGGGCTCTTCTGGTGCCCCTGCTGTTGTCGTATCTTGTCGGCTGCTTGTAGCTGAGCGCCGGCGCTGAGTAGGCATACCTTGAGGCTATGCATTGTGAAGGCAGACGCCTCCTCGGGGGTGAGCAAATCTGGTGAGGAGCCTCCCAGATGTCGGCTTGTTGTGAAGTACCTGAGGCTCCCAAGTGCTTGGCTGTAGGACATAGGCTGGTGGTACGCTGTGGCCGGCTTACCTGGGAAACCCTCTAGGTTATGCAGAGTAGGCAGAATGAAGTCTGGGCAGCTGCGGTCCCCGTATAGCGCTTCTGTGCGCTCCCAGGCTAGCTGTACCGCTCTTAGAAAGGGCAGCACCCAGAGGCTGGCCGGGTCTCTCCCTGAAATACCATGCAGGCGCACCGCAAAAGGCTGACCCCGTTTGGTGGTTTTGGTGTGCCAGCAGACTCCCCTGAGGCTGTGACCAGTAAGCGAAAGGCTTTTAAGGCTGATGCGCTGGAGGTCGCCGAAGCGAAGGCCGCCATGCAGGGCCAGCAAGAACCCCCCAAGGAGAAGGCATACCTCGGGAGGACAGTCTGCTTGGCATATGCGCCGCTCCCACGCGACCACCACCGCTAGGGGGAGCGGGAGCGCTTCCCTTCTGTCGGTCTCCGCTTGCGCCGCGAATGAGCGGATAAGGCGGTCTGAGAGTATAGAGGACAGCTGTGGAAGGCCTGCCGTCTTTGCTAGCCAGGCTAGAGCTTTGAGCATGGGCTTAGGGCCTGTGCGACAAACCTCTCGATCTTCCTCTAGGCTTGATTGGCATGCCCATAAGAGGTCCCCCAGATTGGCTACTGAGAGAGAGGCTATGGCTAGGCTGTTCAGCACTATGTACTCCACGAACTGACGGCATGCGGCTAGATAGGTCTCGAGGGTCCCGGCGGTGAAGGGGCTGATACTCTGCATAAGTAGCTGCTGCGAGTACTTAGCTTCGGCGGACTCTCCGAGGAGCCAGAGAAGCTCCTTCCACTGATCGAGGGCCTTGGCCTTCCTGGAAGCTTCCTGGCCTTTCCTGGTGATCTGTGCCTGGCCGCCGTTGACCTGACCGTGGGGCAACATGTTAGGTAGGCGGGGCTGTCGGGTGGAGGCCGGCGACGAGGCTGGTCTGGAAGGCAGGTCGTCCACATGGAATATCGGACCTCGGGGCCTCGTCGCGTCCGGCTGCAATGGCTGAGGGGCAACGTACATGAGGCTCCTTGGCGGTAGGCGAGGCAGTGGTCTGCATAACGGGCTGCTGTAGCCTAAGAGACGGGAGCTCCAGTGCGGCTGCACTAGAGGAGGTTGGGCTAAACCTCCCTTGCTGAGAGAGGGAGGGTACCGAGGGCGTGGCGGCAGACCTGGAGGCAAAGGCAAGTGCATGGACCTCGGCCGAATAAGGCTGAGAACCGAGAACGGCGGCACCGGACGCACTCCTGGCGGGCGGCTTGGAGGCGGCAATCCTGGCGCGGCCTTGTGCACTGTCTGAAGAGGCAGGAGAATGACGGCATCCGACTGAGAAGCCGACGGCTGCCCGTCGTCTGGGTGAAGCAGGCCGGACAGTGTCCAGAGGGGAGCCGGAAGAGACCTCCCTGTTCGCTGAGAGTCGCTGTGGCTGCTGTTGACCGGGCTCCATGAGTCTAGGCAGCTACCCTCGTCCTGCTCTGGGTCTGGATCCATGACGAGCTGAGGCAAGGCCGAGGGGGGCTAGGGCAGGCAAGAGAACAGCAGGGTCGAGTCTGAGGTCGCGGCAGAGCTGTCGATGGTCCTGCGGCAGGTGGCGCAAATGTGAGCTTGCAAAGGTTGGGGCAGGGCAAGCTGCACGATGCAGGGCTATTTTGCGAACTGCCGGCGGCGGCTCTCTGTGGCTAGGCTGGCCGAGGGCCCTTAGCCTTCAAAAACAAAGGACAAGTGAACTATTGCGGCTTACAGAACATAAGGCAACGAAGGCTAAAAGGCTAGAGGGCTAGTCAGCGCCTTAAGGCTGCCTGGGACGGCACGGCTGAAAACCATTCAAAAGGACTGCGCCCAAGGTCTGTAAATTCCTTGCAGCGCGAGCACTGGTGGCCCGAGTGCTTGTCCTCACGCTCGACCGAGCCTATATTGAGCTCACGGCCGCAGGCTGAATGGTAAGGGCAGTCTGGCACTGTAGAACATGGGATGCCGCAGCGCATTTCGCCACGGCTCCCCATATAATACATCCTGGCAAAGGCTGGGTCGAGCTCGTAGGTGCGGCAGTGTAAGGCTGGGAACAATAATGCAGTTGCGCATATTGGGACAAGGCAGGCGTGGCAGTGCCATGGCTGGTGGCTTGTACTGGTAAGGCGTGGAAGGCGGCGGGATGGTAATGTTTTTTCGGCGGTCAACCAAGGCTTGGGGAAGGCTGTCGAGGTCCTGAGGGCACATGGTAGGCACTGATTGCTTGCCCATGTTCCTGGGGTTGTTGGACCCCACGGCGCCCATGTGCCAGTACCGCAAGACGCCCGAGTCCGCAGAGAAAAACTCGGGTAAAGGCGGGCACGGCGGGTAAGACTGGGTGTCGGTTCCTGAAGGCTCTTCCTCTTCTGGGGAGGAGGCATCGGCTGTGGGCTCGGCTGGCTGAGGCGGCGGTTCCACCGTATAGAAATAGGTGTCCGTGTCCACTTCGACTGCGGCATCAGAAGGCTCTCCTCCAAAGTAGTTGATCCAGGTCCGGCAGTCCCAGATTATGGCTAGACCAAAAGGCTCCTGTGGGCGATACGGCCCAGAGTACTTAGGCTGGTGCTCGGAAGGCATGAATTCTGGCTTGAAAAGCACATTCTCACGAATTTGATGGTGAAAGGCTGAGGGTTCGGCCGGTGCTGAGCTGCTGGCCGCTGGCTCCAGTGAAGGCTGAGGGGTGGCCGCCGGGATCGCGGAAGGGGCCGGCGTGTCACCGGCTGTTGTGGCTTTGGCGGCGGGGAAGGTTGCGGCTGTGGAATGGCCTTGGTTGGGATCTCCGAAGGCTGGGAGGGCTGAGATTTGCCCGCTTCCGGCAAGAAAATCTGCTGTGAAGGAGGCTTCCAGTGCGGCGGGACCTCCGGTGGGCGCTTCTGCTGCGGCTTGGGAGACTGCTCGGGCTGTGTGGGCTTGGTGGAGGGTGGCGTCTTGGCTGGCGGCATCACTGCCCCCTTCGGCACCGCCTTGATGGGCGGTGGGTCGGCTTTGGACTGTGCCATTGGGGAAGCATCCGCTGAGGCACCCACTGGTGCCTGAGGGAACTGAGGGAAAAAGCTGGGTGGGGGGTTGAGTAGGAAGGACTCCGCTGGGAGGTAAGCACCTTCTTTCCTGGCTACGCCCAGATCCGGACGTCTAATAAGCTGCCAAAGTTCATGGCGGTTGATTGGCCTGCCCTGGGCGTCGCTATCAAAGAAGAGCTGGGGGAAAGGCTGTCCATGTGAGGCTGCAGTCACGATCGTATTCATGTCGACCTCCTTCCCCATCATGGTGTAGAGAACCGACTGTTCCTGGGCCTGAAAGGCTGGCGAAGGCGCGGAGGCCGAAGGCTCCTCCATAGGCATAAATTCCCCCTCCTCGGCGACCGGTTCTTCGGTGACCCCGTCGGCCTGGGAAGGCGGAATGAGGGTGCTCGGCGGCACCAAAGGCTCGTCGGCTGCTTGGGCTGCTGCCACATTGGCCGTATGTGCTGTGGAAGGCTGAGAGGGCTCGACGACGTTGGAGTCAGTAAGGTCGTCCATGTCCTGAGGTGGGACATAGTCAAAGCAGGCTGGGATCGGACCGGTATAACAGCCCCTTTGAGCATGATACCAGGCTGTTTGATTCGCATAAATCAGACGGCTACGAGGCGAAAGGCCAGAGTCATTATCTGCAGAAGGCCGAGGGTCGTCTTGTACGGCTGTATTGGCTGCAGATTGCGCCGAAGCCGAATGCATCTCCCGGATCCTGGCTCTGTCGGCTGGACCGAGGGTTGTGCCACGGAAGCTGAGGGGCAGAGTCGATTGCAAGGCAGCCGCCAGAGCAAAGCGAAAACTGTGCATGCAAAGTGTCCTGGCCAAGGCGAAGGCTGGATCGAGGGCGACCTGGCATGGCGCGCAAGGGGAAAATGTCGACAGAATCACCCCCGCCGGCCTGGAGAAGGCTGAGCCTCGGCTAAGTGGAAGGCACGCAATGACTGAGAGTGCAAGAAGCCGCAGGCCCACGAAATTGCTTTTTTCAGCAAAGGCAAGAAAGGCTAGGCTTCGGGATCTCCTTCGGAGTCCAGCAAGGCTGAGGGGCCGTGATACTGGCATGCATCGACGGCCCCTTCTGTGAAGTAGGGCGCGATGGCTGGGAAGGCCTGTTGCAAAGTAAGCAAAAGGCCGGCCAGCCTGGCATAAACCTGATCAAGGCGTATTTTCACGGCATCTATCTTGGCGCTGATAAAAACCCAAGGCGAGAGAAGGCAGCGAAGGCGGGGATTCTGGTGGGCACGTCTGCTGTGGTGCCACAAGGCCTGCTGAGCACCACGACGATCGGCTTCGAGTATTCCAATCCTGGCTTCCAAGGCTCGTAGCTTGTCCTGGAGAGTAAGTAAGGTCGGCTCTTCGGAGGGCTCCTGGCTGAAATCCTGAGTGGACGGGTCGGGCTGCAGGGCTTCATAGGCTGAGCTGGTATCTGGATCAAAGGCAAGAGGGCCGGACAGGCCAGCGTTCATACGGCCCATGGCCGACAAAGTAGAAACGCTGGAGGTCGGCTGTCCCTGATGCCATTGCAAGGCAGGGCTATTGCTGTACGAAGGCCAGGGCGTGCGCTGGGCACGGTCCTGGCGCCTTGTGGATTGGCTGCCCTTCATGGTGGCTGCAGCCAGAGCGGCTGCTGAAGAACACAAAGCTGGCATGCTCGGCCGAAACAACTGAGGCTGAGGCAAGATGCTAAGAGGGGTCACGTGGAGCCGGAGAAGTCGGCAGAGTCAGGCTGGGTGCCTAGGGAGGAGGAGCTGAAGGCTGGCGTTAATGCGGCCGGCGCGACAGGAGAGGAACTGGGTTTCTGCAAATGAGGCTTGATTTGAAAGCAAGAAGGGCAGCGAAGTCCTGCTCGGACCAGCATCTTTGCACAAGCTAAGACAGGCTTGGGAGGCTGAGGTGCCGGCCTTGGCTCGAAGAGACCTGGAGGAGCAGAGCGTAGGAGCAGAGCAAGTTCAAGGAAAGGGCTGATAGAGGGCTTCAAATGTCGGCTGGGTCGGACCGCTTTTCGCGAAGGCACAGGGCGGCTGAGGCTGCAACGACCAATGAGTTGCAAGTGCCTGAGCGAGGGCAGGGCATAAGCACCAAGGCTGGCAGGCCGGCCTGACCGCTGAGGCTGGGGATCCCGAAGGACCAACGGCAAAGGCGAGTCAGGCTGTGGCCTTGGCAATGCGCTCGGCTATGTAATCGTGGCAGGCCTTATTAAGAAAGCAGAGGGCTGCCACCTCCTGGCTAGATCCGGCGAAAAGCAAAATGTTGGCACAAGGGGCGACCCCAAAGAGCATCCCTTCAAGGCTCCATCCTAAAATAGGCTCGCGAAGTTCCTTGGTTGCAAACCAAAGTACTCGGGAAAGGCAAGGCTGAAAAATCCAAAGGATGGGGACCCGAAAAGGGCGCCAAGGCAAGGGGTGTCGGTAACGTAGGCCAGGCAGGGCAGAGTCCAGGCTGGAAGCCTGGGAACTACCCGAGCGGCTGGAGGGCTGGGAGGGCAAAGCCAGACACTTCCTGAGTCAAAGCTGCCCGTGTCGGAACCTTGAGGCGAGAGAGCAAAGCGCTCAAAGTAGGCTGGAGGGAGGAAGTGATAGCTCTGATACCCCCCTCCTAAAGGCAGAAAGGCTGGCTGAGGCGGAGACGGATCCGGCTGAGAGGAGGCAGGAGCAGCTGAGGCTGATGCTCGGGAGGCTCCCGGGGACAATTCCGAATCAGGCTCTGACGGCTGGGGACCGAGCCATGCCGATCCTGAAGAAGGCATCTGG
>CAJNDT010001641.1:0-47050 GCA_905221615.1 Symbiodinium sp. CCMP2592 | reverse complement strand
CCAGCCCCTGCAGAACCGTCCAGCTCCAACCGAGGAAATTTATCGAACCGGAGTGGGCGGACCGCACCTGCAGGGAATTCGACGGCCGGATGAAGGCGCTGCCGCCGCATTCGACTTCTGCTTGGCCTAGCTCCTGCCGATGCCTGCGAGTCCCGGTCGCGTTTGTTCGAAGCAGGCACGAGTAGCTTCCCCGCCTGGTCGAGAATTTCGTTGGTCTCGGAAGAGAACAGCAGAACAGGCGGAGCGACTTCTTCGATCCTTACCAGACTCGGGGCATTACGGACTGCAACCGAGGATTTTATCATCCGATGTAGCAGGCTGTTGAGTCTCGGTCGGCGAAAGCGGAACGTTCTCTCGTTCCTCTAGGGCCTGCTCCATCCCGGTCCGTGCTCTTCCTGGTCCTCCGCGAAGATCGGCCGTCCATCTCTCTCATCCACACTGTCAGGATCCGTGTCGGGCTCTTCCTGGTCGCGAACCGCAGGCAGTGTGCGCCGACCGCGCGTCCCGGGACAATACGCAATCTGATGGGTCGGGCGGGTCAGCGACCAGTGCTCGTTCCGGTGGAAGTATTGGCGACGACTTGCCGGGACGACAGTGCCCGGGATCACGCTGTAGCCGTGGTCCGTTTCCAGGCGCCGAACATAATCGTAATTTTGGTGAGTATGAACCCATGTCCTGAGGCAGTGCCGCAACCATCTCCTGACCAGCTCCGGTTGACACATGACCCAGCATCTGCGAGCACGACGGCAAGTGGTCCGAAAATTGCAAAGGCAGACCACGGTCAGCAGCTCGTGAGTCGTGTGAAGCCAAAAGCGACCATGATTCAAATCCACCAGATACCGTAGGAACGTTGCACCTTTTTGTGGGTTCATGTCATGCCGGTCAAGGCGGATTCGCCGTCGCACTGGTTGCCACGGGAGCTGCGGCCTCCCAGCGGGACGACGAAAAACAGTATTCAGCACATGATCGATCAAAATGGGTCGCTTCCGCGGCGAGCATGGCTGCTGGGTTTCCACGACTCGTCTCGTGCCCTCGTCCTCCCAGCCGGACAAAACGTAACCATTCACGGGTGTTCTGCTTCTGGAATATTGACGCCACCGTGGCGGCGGCGTCAAGGACGAAGTGCTCCGGCGACGGCCCCTTGGCATGGTGAATGTTGCCGTGCGCAAAACTGTCCAGCCCCCTGGCACTGGTGCTACTAACTGGCCCCATCAACAACTGAGCTGCTACCAAAGGATTCTTTCAGGTTCCAGTTCCCTACACTTCTCGGCAAGTGCTCGGTGATCTACGAAGCTATTCTTCCTTTCACATACTAGCTCGGCTTGGCCTGGCCATGGAGCCGAGACCCTGCGACGGGCGCAGTAGAATTGCAGTTCCCGGCAAGGTGATGGGTAGCACGTCTAAGTCGCGGACAGGCAACCACGTCTCTCGAATAAGGCGCGGGCCGCAGAACGGAAGCTCCTTGAAGGGGTCCGCGTCTGCGTCGGGAAGCCGTCTTGCAAATCCTAGGAACACCGCAAGAAATATCTCCGACTGACTCGCCGCCCGTCCGGACGAGAGCCTAGGTCGGCCCGGCTGCGTGGCATGCGGTCGTTGTCGCCTCAGACAGCACAAGCCGCGGGAGCGGAGCAAGTTGGTTGTTCGCTGTCACACTCCGGGAGCTTTGTCGTCATGGAAGCAGCACTACGATGCCGAACCCAAGGACATTTTTTTCCAGCCTTCTCGGTCCACGACGCTGGGCACCTACTTCGCGGACAGGCCAGCACGTCCCTTGTGACACTGCAGCAACCAAGAAAGCTTCCTTTTCAGGAACAGCTGTGCCGCATATGCAGATTTCCTCTGCCGGGAAGGTGCGAGGTGTCTCTCTTCCAGCCTCTTTTGTATTCTTCATCCCACGGGGCCGGGCCTTCCCAGCCGACCCAAGCAAGGTTTTCGCTTCGGCTGCTCTCTCGCAGCTCCCAGTCCAGGGAGCTGCGAGATTGTCTGTCGAATAAGTTAGAGATACTGACCTCGGGGAGCCAAGAGCCTCTGCAGAGTTTTTGATCCTCCACTAACTGCGGCCATTCATCTCTTTCGTCCACACTGTCGGGATCTGTGTCCGGCTCACGTTCCGTGTCCGGGAGAAGCACGCGGCGACCGCGCGTTCCGGGACAATACCCAATTGTGTAGGTCGGACGGGTCAGGGACCAGTGCTCGTTCTGGTGAAAATAGCATCGGCGACACGCCGGGATGACGTATTGAGCGAAGTCCGGCCCGTACTCCTGTGCCTCCTCCCACAGGTTGTCCTGGAGCACCAGAAAGCTGTGCTGCTTTTCCATGTTTTTAACCCACCAGAGATTCACGTCGGTGTGCACGTACGTCCTGAGGCAGTGTCGCAACCATCTCCTCACCAGTTCTGGCTCGCTCATGACCCAGTATCTGTAGGCGCGACGGCAAGAGGAGCGAAAATTGCGGAGGCCATCCGCAGACAAGAAGTCGTGCGTGGCACGCAACCACAAGAAGCGTTGGGACACGAATTTGTGAATTGTCCACGCAGCCAACTGTTGGTCGATGTGACAGCACTCAGCGCGGATATATCGCGCCGGCCACCAGGGTTGCCCACCTGCATACGGTGGCTGCTCGGGAACGCCAAAAAGTTGCAGGGGACGGTCGATCAATATGGGACGTTCCCGCGCCGATAGCGGCCGGGCTTCCCTCCCGACCTCGTTATGCCATCCGGACAGAACGTGGCCGTTGATGTCCCCCCTGGCCGCACGGCGTCTGGAGGGCGCGAATCGGGTCGAGCCCGATCGATCGGAAGAACCACGGTTCGGCGACGTCGCTGGGCTGCTTCTCGCCGAGCTGGGCGGGCTACTGCCAGCAATGTGGCGCAGCTGCCGATTCGGCAGCGGCGGCGGCGGAGGCGAACCGCCTCGCCTCCTTGGCATAAAAAAAAATGCTGCTACCCGAAAGGCTTGTTGGTCGCCGAAGTAGTATGTACCGCAGGTGCTTTTCCTGTGCTCACTGAGTGACCAAGTAATTCATTTTGGCGAACTCGGCTTGGTCTGGCTAGAGAGCCGAGACCTTGCGATGGGTGCAGCAGTGCTGCGACTCCTGCCCAGGTCGTGTGTAGGACACCTAGCTCAAACACCGGCCAGTCCGTCTGTCGCAACAAGGTACCGACAGCAACAGCTTGTTTCTGGAAGAACGGGCCGGGTCAACCTGCGGAATTCCACACGCAGCTCGAGGTCTCCCTCGCTCTCCACACGCAGCTCGAGGTCTCTCTCTCTCTCTCTCTCTCTCTCTCTCTCTCTCTCTCTCTCTCTCTCTCTCTCTCTCTCTCTCTCTCTCTCTCTCTCTCTCTCTCTCTCTCTCTCTCTCTTCCAGCCTCTTGCGAATCTCGACGTCCGACCATGTCCGACCGAGGAACTTGCACGAAGCAATCTTCGCTGGCAAACGCACCTGCAGGGATTCGAGGCTTCCAGCTCTTGCGAAGCCGATACAAACGCGGCAGAAGTCCAGCTGCATCTCTTCTTCTGCCTTGCACCGTGCAACGGAGGCCTTTTGCCTGTAAAAGTCCGGGAACAAAGCACGGCGAGGTGCACTCGAGCATTCAGGAGTCCATGGGTCTGACGTCGGACGAGCGATGTCTCCTTCTGGCCGCTTGAGCACGCGCCGCCTCCACACGCAAGAGGAGTGCAGGCTCCACGGAACAATTGCGGGCCTTCAACGCCGTCCTCTGCGCCTGGGCCACCATTCGAACGGCTTGCCTGCCGCGCCCCTCCGCACTGGCTTGCTGCGCTCGCAGTCTCTCGTTGACGGCTTCCAGCCGAGCCTGAATCTCGTCTTCCGATGGACACCGACTAGGCGGCGCCGCCGCTGCGGAGCCCGCTGGCGACGAGGGGGCGGAACCCACGGAGCGAGCTCGCGACCGAGCGTCGGAAGTTTTCCGCGAAAAGAACACCGGCAGCGAGCTTTCCTTCTGAAATGCTTGCTGGTCACAGCGCCGCTCTAACGTCCCCAATCGAGCTTCCCGTCTCTCCAAGCCGGCCCGGACCAGGTCCACTTTAGCCTCGCAGTCCGCGGCGGTCCGCTGTAGCTCAGCCAGGAATGCCTCGCACTTGGCCACGTTTTCCGCGTACAATTTTTTTCAGAGCCTGCTCCGCGGCCACCATCTGTCCGCGTAGGTCGTCCATCTGACGAGCCACCTCGCCTCGGTGGTGCTGCTGCATTCGAGCCCACCACTGCTGCGCCGCATCGTCCATGGTACCTCTGACAGCTTCGGTGATGCGATCTTCGAGATGCTCCAAAGACTGCAAACGATCGTCGTGGCGTCGAAATGCTTCACGATTGGACCTGCGAGTTTCGTTCAGGAGAGTTTGCACGATCTCGACTTTCCTGGCCAGGTCCTCCGGCCGCAACGCGCGTTGGACCATGGCGTCTGGAGACACGTTGCACTTCAACGGCGGTGACAATGGTCCGCGCGCTTCGACGCTGGTGTGACTCCGTGTTGATCTCTTTTGCAATTTCGGCTTGGTCTGGCTAGAGAGCCGAGACCCTGCGAAACTTTCGCGCTGCCCACGAATGCTTCACGACAACAGAATCTAAAGAGTCCGTGGCTCCCCCGCCTATCCGAGTTCGTGTCTCGTCAATTCAGGGACGGAGTTTGACCTCCGAGAAGCAGAAATCGGAACTGGAGGCATAATGCGCTTAAAGCCTCAGGGATTCGGACTCCAAATCGTAGGCGCCTCGGCTCTGGCTTCCCATGCAAAGAAGAACGGACGCAGCTTCGAGACGACCGTGCTGCCCGAAAGCGAACACCGCTGGCGCTCGGACGGAACGTTCGGGCGGCCCTCCGTCCTGCCGCACAAACTCGGCTTGGGCTTGCACAGAAATTGAGGTTCAACTCGTGGGGTCGGTGTCCTTGTTCAGATAGAGCGCATGTCGAAGGGGTCTCCTGGCATCGTGCTCGCCGGAAGCGGTCCAGCCCTCCTGGCATCGGCTAGTGGAGAGCCTAGCTGTTACAAAAACTCCCAAGCCCCCCGCTGGCCCTCCTCGCCCGTGGCTTCCGCTCCAGCTCCGCCTGATTCTCCTGCGGCAACGGCAGGCCGGCCTGCACTCGAAAGGCCGTCGGGCCTCGGTGGCGTGCAGCTGGTGTCGGACCTTACCAGGTTCGTAATCAGGTCAGTCAATACTATGGACAGCACCTCACCGAGAGGAAAGCGAAGGAGGAGAGGAACCGGGAGCCGGGAGACGGTCGCCGGGCCTCGACGCTCTTCCTCGTGGTTTTCGGGTTTCAAAGGTTTTTTTTTCGTTAAGTTTCCAGATTTACGGCTTCGAGCTTCTTTTCGGGTGGATGTTTGGCTTGGAGGGTTTTAGGTCCGGGCCTTGGGCTTCTAAAAGTAAGAGTACATCGGCTTTGGGACTTTCGGCCTCGGGAACCCGAAGACTTAAGAAAGAATGCAGCATCGGCATTGGCATCTTCTGGTCATGCGGCCAGCTCAAGCTCGGCTGTACATGAGGAGGCCGACAAAAGAGCTGGACGGCTACATGCGACGAGCCGTAACCACAAGTCTTAGAGCCGCAACCACGTCTTGCTTCTATAAATAATTCCAATACAAGTACACTGTCTATTGAACTCGTACCCTGTCTGTATAGGCATCATCCTTCCGTGGGTTCCTGCAACTTCGATCCTAAGCAAAGAGCTCTTCGATCGCTGCCTGGAAGGCTGACCCATCTCCCATCCGTTGTGCCAGCCCGCGTTAAGATCAGCGCAAACCATTGGAGAGACTGTTCCAGCTTCACGGGGTGAAACTGGGTGAAACGGAGAGAGAGGCGTGCGGCTTCGGCGCGGCCCGGCCAACCGGGTGGCCACCCGCGCGAAGAAGAACAGACGCAGCTTCGAGGCGACCCTGCTAACCGAAAGCAAACATGACTGGCGCTCGGATAGAACGTCTGGGCCGCCCTCCGTCCTGCTGCACGAGCTCGGCTTGGCCAGGAAGCCGAGACCCCCCTATTCTCCTGCGGAACCTCGCGGCATCGGCTGGTGGAGAACCTAGCTGTTACGAAAACTCCCAAGCCCTCCGTTGGCCCTCCTCGCCTGTGGCTTCCGCTCCAGCTCCGTCTGATTCTCCTGCGGCAACGGCAGGCCGGCTTGCACTCGAAAGGCCGTCGGGCCTCGGTGGCGCGCAGCTGGTGTCTGACCTCACCAGGTTCGTAATCAGCTCGGTCAAGAAGATTGACAGCACCTCACCGACAGGAAAGCGAAGGAGGAGAGGAGCCGGGAGCCGGGAGACGGTCGCCGGGCCTCGACGCTCTTCTTCGGGGTTTTCGGGCTTCCGAGGTTTATATTTTTTCTGTTGGGTTTCCGGATTTGGGGGTTTAAGGTTCTTTTCGGGCGGATGTTCGGGTTGGAGGGTTTTGGGCACGGGTCTTGGGTTTCTGGGGGTAAGAGTACATCGGCTTCGGGACCTTTGGGCTCAGGAGGTTCACACCACATGCTCCTCTCTCGGAGCCTTGAAGTCTGGCGGGGCTCGACTTTGGAAGGGTCTCGCCTCGGTTTTTTAGCTGGTTTCTACTGAAAAGAAGTGTCACAAACAGCCTTGCGCCCCCCGAGAAGCCTCCGTTTACCTCAAGCCGCAAAAAACATCTAAATACGGTCCTGAATGCTGGACTTCCCAAGTCCCAAACCCGAAGACTGAAGAAAGAATGCGGCATTGACATTTTGGCACTTTCAGATCGTGCGGCCACCTCAAGCTCGGCTGTGCGCGAGGAGGCTGACAGGAGCTGGACGGCTACACGAGACGAGCCGTAACCGCAGTTCTTACGGCTGCAACCACGTCTTGCTTCAATAAATAATTCCAATACAAGGACACCGTCCCTCGAACTCGTACCCTGTCTACACAGGCGTCATCCTTCCATGGGTTCCTGCAACTTGAATCGTAAGCAAAGAGCTCTTCGATCGCAGGCTGGCATGAAATTGAGAAGGCTGACCCATCTCCTGTCCGTTGTGCCGGCCCGCGTTAAGATCAGCGCAAACCGTGGGAGAGACTGTTTCACCCAGCTTCACCGGGTGAAACTGGGTGAAACAGAGAGAGAGGTGTGCGGCTTCGGCGCGGCCCGGCCAACCGGGTGGCCACGCGCCTCTGCCCGGGAGCGGCCCCGTCCCGCAAGGGGGCCCGGCTCCGGGGCAGAGGCGGATGGCGACCCGGTTTGCGGGGTCTCGCCGCAGCCGCACACCTCTCTCATTTTTCTCTCCATGGTTTGCGCTGATCTTAACAGGTAAAGGTAATTCTCCAGATCTTTCTGGACCTGCTTCTCGTGCGTATCGATAACCGACAAGCACGAGAGCCAGGCCCAGAAAGATCGGAAGAATGTACCTTTACCTGTATCCTATGCTTGGGCGTCGAGGCCATCGCCATCGAAGGCTATGGCCGCGGTGGCACGACCATCGTAAAACGTTGCTTGCACGTTTCTAGCACATCGTCAAAGCTGCCACGAGTCAATGTCAAGTGCTTTGGCGAAGCCGCACCGAACACGTTCTCGAAGCCCGTCGAGAAACTTTCTTCGAGAAAGTGCAGCCGCAAGGGAATCCCGTCGTATGGTTTTTTCTTGCAGCATGTCCAGGAGCACTTGCACGTTCGTGTCGACGCCTCGCACGGACGATTGCTGGCCGTGCCCCGAAATTTTACAGAAGCCGTGCCGCATCGTCCGTGGTACGTCTGACAGCATCGGCGACGCGATCTTCGAGATGTTCCAAAGACTGCAAAGAATTGTCGTGGCGTGGAAAACGGACCTGCGAGTTTCCTTGAGGAGCGTCTGCATGATCTCAACCTTCCTCGCCAGCTCCTCCGGCCGCAACGCGCGTCGGACCATCGCGTCCGGACGCGCCTTGCACTTCGATGCGAGCGAAAATGGTGTGCATGCTTCGAAGCTTGCGTGAGTCTGTGTTGTTGTCGTGTACTATTTCGGTTTGATCTGGCTAGAGAGCCGAGACCCTGCGAAACTCTCGCGCTGCTGCCCAGGAATGCTGCACGACAACAGAAACAAGCGGGTCAGCGGTTCCCCGCCTCCTACCTCTGCAAGTCAGGGACGGAGCTCGACCTCCGAGAAACAGAAATCTGAATTGGAGGCAGAATGCACCTAAAACCTCAGGGATTCGGACTCGAAATTGCAGGCGCTTCAGCTCTGGCCTCCTCACGTGCAAAGACGAACAAACGGAGCCTCGAGACGACCGTGCTGACCGAAAGCGAGCACGACTGGCGCTCGGATCGAACGTCCGGGCGGCCCGTCCGTCCTGCTGCACGAACTCGGCTTGGTCTGGCCAGGAAGCCGAGACCCGGCCATTCTCCTGCAGCGGCTTGCACAGGGGTTCAGGTTGAAGGCGCGAGGTCGGTGTCCTTGTTCAGATAAAGCGCATCAGGGGCAGTTGCATTCGCCTCCTGAGATTCAGGGTCAGTATGTCGCCTGCCGATAACACCAGTCCCAGCTTCCGGCGCATCAGGACACTCAGGAAGCGGCTTTGATGCGAACACCAGAATCGTTGCAAACGATGTCGCGTCAGGGGCGCCCTGGCCCTGTTGTGCAAACCTCAAGGTTTTGACCCACTGCCCTGTCAGAATCGCACAACAGAAGCGGGACTGCGGAAATCAGTACCAAGCTCGCAAAGTCGATCGAGTCCAATGCACTGCTCTTATCCCGAGACCCAGACGGCGCCAGCCGAGAAAGACGTAGATGAGGATCGGGAGCAGCTCGATAGCTAATAGCTTCATAGATGGACAAATAGATAGATCAGACCTTGGAGGTTTCTCCTTCGGAGCGAAGCCTCGTGGGGTTGCCAGGGAACTGCCGAGGTAACAGGAAAGCCAGTGCTGCGGGATATGTCCCGCTGTGCTTCCGGGAGATGTACAGCGCAATCGACCGAGTTTCTGTGTCCTGCGAACACCCACCGACCTCGGCGAGAAGACCGAAGTCAGCCACATGCAGCGACAGGTACGCTGAGACGGAGATGCTAGAAGCGCAAGAAACGCGCTCTCGACTTTTTGCACCCGCCGACATCAGCGATCTTGCCGCGGTCGCGGCGCCTTGCTGGCCAGGTGTGGGTCTTCTCAGTCAAGCCGAGGACTCGAGACCAGGGCGAGCCTGAGAAAACGCTCGCTTCCGCGGTGCGTCCTCGGTATCGTCTTCGACAACAGCAGTCGGATTCGATTCGGCGACCTTGCCCCTTTCGACGCTGGATGCTGCTGATTTGCAAGGGCCACGGCCGGAGGAATTGGCTTTCTTGTCGAGCATCTCCGTTGGCTTCGTGTTGCCCTTCCTGTGGCCTCGTTCCGAACGCTCGCGATGGATCGCCATGTTCGACTTGTCGCATTTCCCCACTGACGCGCAGAGATGCTCGCAGCAGCCCCAGAAAAAGAAGTGCTTGCACTGGCAAATACCGAGTTTCCGCTCGGCCTGCACTTCGATGCGAGCGAAAATGGTGTGCATGCTTCGAAGCTTGCGTGAGTCTGTGTTGTTGTCGTGTACTATTTCGGTTTGATCTGGCTAGAGAGCCGAGACCCTGCGAAACTCTCGCACTGCTGCCCAGGAATGCTGCACGACAACAGAAACAAGCGGGTCAGCGGTTCCCCGCCTCCTACCTCTGCAAGTCAGGGACGGAGCTCGACCTCGGAGAAACAGAAATCTGAATTGGAGGCAGAATGCACCTAAAACCTCAGGGATTCGGACTCGAAATTGCAGGCGCTTCAGCTCTGGCCTCCTCACGTGCAAAGACGAACAAACGGAGCCTCGAGACGACCGTGCTGACCGAAAGCGAGCACGACTGGCGCTCGGATCGAACGTCCGGGCGGCCCGTCCGTCCTGCTGCACGAACTCGGCTTGGTCTGGCCAGGAAGCCGAGACCCGGCTATTCTCCTGCAGCGGCTTGCACAGGGGTTCAGGTTGAAGGCGCGAGGTCGGTGTCCTTGTTCAGATAAAGCGCATCGGGGGCAGTTGCATTCGCCTCCTGAGATTCAGGGTCAGTATGTCGCCTGCCGATAACACCAGTCCCAGCTTCCGGCGCATCAGGACACTCAGGCAGCGGCTTTGATGCGAACACCAGAATCGTTGCAAACGATGTCGCGTCAGGGGCGCCCTGGCCCTGTTGTGCAAACCTCAAGGTTTTGACCCACTGCCATGTCAGAATCGCACAACAGAAGCGGGACTGCGGAAATCAGTACCAAGCTCGCAAAGTCGATCGAGTCCAATGCACTGCTCTTATCCCGAGACCCAGACGGCGCCAGCCGAGAAAGATGTAGATGAGGATCGGGAGCAGCTCGATAGCTAATAGCTGCATAGATGGACAAATAGATAGATCAGACCTTGGAGGTTTCTCCTTCGGAGCGAAGCCTCGTGGGGTTGCCAGGGAACTGCCGAGGTAACAGGAAAGCCAGTGCTGCGGGATATGTCCCGCTGTGCTTCCGGGAGATGTACAGCGCAATCGACCGAGTTTCTGTGTCCTGCGAACACCCACCGACCTCGGCGAGAAGACCGAAGTCAGCCACATGCAGCGACAGGTACGCTGAGACGGAGATGCTAGAAGCGCAAGAAACGCGCTCTCGACTTTTTGCACCCGCCGACATCAGCGATCTTGCCGCGGTCGCGGCGCCTTGCTGGCCAGGTGTGGGTCTTCTCAGTCAAGCCGAGGACTCGAGACCAGGGCGAGCCTGAGAAAACGCTCGCTTCCGCGGTGCGTCCTCGGTATCGTCTTCGACAACAGCAGTCGGATTCGATTCGGCGACCTTGCCCCTTTCGACGCTGGATGCTGCTGATTTGCAAGGGCCACGGCCGGAGGAATTGGCTTTCTTGTCGAGCATCTCCGTTGGCTTCGTGTTGCCCTTCCTGTGGCCTCGTTCCGAACGCTCGCGATGGATCGCCATGTTCGACTTGTCGCATTTCCCCACTGACGCGCAGAGATGCTCGCAGCAGCCCCAGAAAAAGAAGTGCTTGCACTGGCAAATACCGAGTTTCCGCTCGGCCATGGCGTCTCGAGGCAACGATTCCTGAAATCTAGGCTGTTCTCCCGGGCAGTATCTGCTTGGCCTGGCTAGAGAGCCGAGACACTGCGAAAGCGCCTCGACGATGCTCTTCGCCCCTGCTCATGTCGTCCGCAGCAATCGAGCGGGTTCCCCGCCTCTCCGGAGGAACGGCTCTGCCGCAAGAGGACGAAGATCCGCCTGGAAAGATCCGATGATTGGAATTCTAACAGCGCACAGCAGAGTTTCGGGACTTGGAAGTTCCGGACAGCAGGACGCAAGGGAGCTCGGCTTTTCAAATGCAGTATACGAAGTAGCATCCTTCAAAGAAGAAACCTTCGGCGGGCAGCTGCCGCCTCGCGGCGAGCCGCCAGGACTGCACGCCTTCGACGGGCCTCTCGATGCGCGAATCCGCGGCGAAGCACCGCAAGTCGAAGCGCTCTGGAAAGGTGAGCGGAAGACACTTCCTCCAGGGTCGTCTCGTAACGTGCTCGATGGCCGATGGCTCGCAGGCGAATGTCCACGGACTCGACCCTCCAGGCGGTCCAAAGATCGTCTGAGCCGCAGGTTGCAGCTGCCGAATTAAGCAGCCGGCTGCAAGTCTCGCCACCAAGGCACGTGGTGTAGCATTCCAAAGAATCATCTCGGTATACGCGAGCCAGAACAAGGATCTCGGATGAAGACCAGGGAGTACGAGATGCTGTGCTCCGGCGACCCCTCGGGCTTTCGCCTAAAGCAGTAGCCTCGGCAGCGGCTTCTGTCGGTTCCAACTCAACTTCCTCTTCGCTGACCACGTCGGCGAGGGCGGTGCGAGAAGCACCCGAGTCGGCAACGGCATTGGAGCCTTTGCTGATGTCGCTGGCGATCTCGGAAAGCCCCGAAGCGAGATCGGGCGCCGCCGGGGTCTCGAGCCGATTGGGTGCTGCCAGGGTCTCGAGGCGATGGATGCTTGTCCGGATCTCCTCCCACAGCTCCTCGTCGGTCAAATGTGACAATGCACCGGAGGCACCTGAAGCCGAAGCCCCCGTCGGACGGTCGAGTCGCATGCGAAGCCCCGCGTCCTCCCACTCGGCAGCTGTATGAAATCCTCCAAAATCACTTTCTGTCATGGCACGACGAGAAGCAGCGTCGAGCTCGCGCTCGACTTGCTGCTGGCGACGCAGTGCAAGGGCGATGTGAAATTGCAGGAATGCCGAAGCCATCGCCTGTAGAAAACTAAGAACCTCTCCTTTACGACGTCGGCTTGGTCTGGCTAGGGAGCCGAGACCCTGCTAAAACCTCGCGACTGTGCTCGTTTCCCCTGCTGATGCCACTCTGAAACGACGATGCGGGGTCCCCGCCCATCCGCAGGCATGGCTTCGCCGCCCAGGGACGAACCTCCGACCGTGGAGGGCCTCCCCGGTTCTCCCGCGAAGGCTGGCGATTGGTTTAGGTCTCCACCAAGCAAGACAGTTCCCCGCCTGTCCGGGAGCTGCCAGTCGCGACCAGCAAAGTGCATCTCCGTCAACGAGGCAAGGACCTGAACGAATTAAGCACGCCGTATGCTGGCAATTGGTTCGTGTCACCACCAAGCAAGACAGTTCCCCGCCTGTCCAGGAGCTGCCAGTCGCGACCAGCAAAGTGCATCTCTGTCGACGAGGCAAGGACCTGAACGAAATAAGCGCGCCGAAGAAGAAAACCCGGGCCGTCACGTCCGGTTCCTTCTCTCCCCTGCACGCAGAACCTCGTTTTCCGTCATGGGCCTTCTTTCGGTATGACACTGACTCCAGGATGCTACGGCGACGGCCACCGGGAGACGATGCTCATCGCACAAGGGGTCCCGCGAGTGCAGAAACCCGGGAGCGGCGCCCGGAACGCACCGGAGAACTCTCTTGAATGCCGTCTCGCCGGTCGAAACCAGGATGGGCCGTGCCTCGACGCGCCTGGTGAGACCGTTCAGCGGCCCCGCACATACGTCGCCAAAGCGGAAAGCATCCTGTATTTTCACGGGCAATTGCAACTCCGTGGCAATGTGCCTCGCGAGCACAAACCCCAAATGTAAGTCACGTGCGACCTCGGCTCGGCCTGGCTAGAGAGCCGAGACCCTGCAAAACACTCGCCCTGCTGCACACACATGCTCCGAGACAAGAGAAAGAAACCGTCGGCTTGCCCGCATCCTCCAACTCGGCAGCTGTATGAAATCCTCCAGAATCATATATTCAGTCGTGGCACAACGAAAAGCATCGTCCGGCTCGCGCTCGACTTGTTGCCGGCGCCGCAGTGCAAGCCCAATGCGCAAGTGTAAGAGCGCCGACTCCATCGCCTCTAGAAAACTATCTACCTCTCCTTTACGACGTCGGCTTGGTCTGGCCATATAGAGCCGAGACCCTGCGAAAGCCTCGCGACGGTGCTCGTTGCCCCTGCTGCTGCCACTCCGAAGCGATCAGGAAAAGTCCCCGCCTGCTCGAAGGCGTGGCTTCGCCGCGTAGGGACCGACCTCCGCCTGTCGAGGCTCCCCGGTTCTCCCGCGAATGCTGGCAAGTGGTTCTAGTCGCCAGCAAGCAATACGGTTTGTTGATCACCATCCCCGACCATGATTCCCACACCCCCCCCCCAGGATACATTACCTGCTGTGTAACCCCAAGGAAAATTAATGTATCCAGCCACCCCTGCACCCGGCTAACGTCCTATGGGGGTCGGAGAGGGCCAAGCTTTGGTGTTCGACTTGCACACTCGCTAACTACGGGCAGGACTTGCACACTCGCTGAACGCAAGCACAGTCGCTGAATGCAGAGGCGGCCTCCCTTGTTTGCTCGACTTTCCACTGTGTCACGCTGCCGGAGACTGGTCGTCGACCTCCTAGGAAGGTCAAAGAAGAAGCCTGATTTTCAAGGCTGTCGCCGGCGCTACCAGAGCCTTGTCGTTCGGCTTTCTTAGGAAAGTCAAAAAAAAAAAACGAGTGCCCCGAAGCTCGGTGGGCGCTGTTTCCTGGAAGATCCTGTAAATCCGCATGCTGTACTCCTTGGCGTGTGCCGCGACGAACAAAGTCTGTCTCTGTCAACGAGGCAAAGACCCGACGGAGATAAGGACACCAAGGAAGAAAGCCCAGCCCGTCGCGTGGAGTTCCTCCTCACGCCGGCACACAGGACCTTATTTTCCGCCGTAGGTTTTCTTTCGATACGACACTGGCTCCACGATCGTGTGGCAACAGCCACACGCTGTTGCCTAGGACTCTGAAGCCTGGACGAGGCGACGGTCGCGACCGACCTTCGATTGGAGACCCAACTGCGACTGCGCCCGGCACTGAAGAAGAAAGATTGCGGACCAGTTGCCATCGGCCAGGAGTTTCGGAACGAGTTCCGAAATTGCGGCATGGACCCGGAGGGGATGCGAAAGACCGCCAGCCGCGCGCAACAGTAGAACCGGCGTTGCACAGTGGTCGTGGCCTTCGCCCACACGCAGGAACGTGCTGTTCAAGCCGGGGGGGCTTGCTGGCCCTGGCAGCTTGCTGGCCAGGCACATGTCATAGGGCGCCAGCCGCAGCCCACGGCCCACGGCACAGTCACAGTCACAGTCCATGAGCTGGCAACCTTCGAGGACGCCAGGCCGAGTCCAGATCAAAATGTCATCGGCGGCACATCAGGGCGGAGTAAGTGCTCCCACGGGATTCTCCAGACGCGAGATGCGGTTTCGCAAGTCCTGCAGATCAGCTCGAGCCTCATCCAGGGTTCGCATGAGGGAACCGACCTGTCGCTGGAGCTGGTTCGTCCGGTAACGCTCGCGCCCCAGATCCAAGCGGACGGTGATGAGCTCTTCCTTGACCTCACGAAGATGTTTGTCGACTCGCTCGGCAGTCAGCGGGCCAGGCAGCCGGCCAAAACCTCGATCCGAGGGCGGTGAACGAGAGCGATCTGCAGAATCTGGGAGTCGCTCTCCAGGCAGCTCGTCAACAGCAGCAGTGGTCGCCGGAGGCTCAATGATCGTGTCCCCGGCCTCATCATCGTCAGGAGCTGCGCCAGCAAGTGAATGAAACTCCACGAAAGAATGGGCCATCTCTCAGCAGCAGCTGCTACGGCCTAGGGCCCGTGACAGAGTTCTGGGGCCCTTCTAGCAAGACGTATCTGCCGGGAGAAGGGTCTCCAGTGCCCGATAAGAGGAGCCGAAACTAGACCGAAAGAAAGAATTCGGCACGAGCCCTACTAAAGGTCTCACAAAGGCCTCAACCCAGAATACCAGAAACTCCAAACTCCACGAACCGTGAGATCTGAGCACCAAGGCTCCTAAACTCCTAAACTCTGAACCCAATTTGTTGGACGAGGTCTCTCTGAAATGCATGATTTCATCGATCTCTCTAACTCCGAACGTATATATAAACCCGAAGCCCAAACCCCTAAACTCTGAACCTAAAACTATCTACCTCTCCTTTACGACGTCGGCTTGGTCTGGCCATATAGAGCCGAGACCCTGCGAAAGCCTCGCGACGGTGCTCGTTGCCCCTGCTGCTGCCACTCCGAAGCGATCAGGAAAAGTCCCCGCCTGCTCGAAGGCGTGGCTTCGCCGCGTAGGGACCGACCTCCGCCTGTCGAGGCTCCCCGGTTCTCCCGCGAATGCTGGCAAGTGGTTCTAGTCGCCAGCAAGCAATACGGTTTGTTGATCACCATCCCCGACCATGATTCCCACACCCCCCCCACAGGATACAGTACCTGCTGTGTAACCCCAAGGAAAATTAATGTATCCAGCCACCCCTGCACCCGGCTAACGTCCTATGGGGGTCGGAGAGGACCAAGCTTTGGTGTTCGACTTGCACACTCGCTAACTACGGGCAGGACTTGCACACTCGCTGAACGCAAGCACAGTCGCTGAATGCAGAGGCGGCCTCCCTTGTTTGCTCGACTTTCCACTGTGTCACGCTGCCGGAGACTGGTCGTCGACCTCCTAGGAAGGTCAAAGAAGAAGCCTGATTTTCAAGGCTGTCACCGGCGCCACCAGAGCCTTGTCGTTCGGCTTTCTTAGGAAAGTGTCAAAAAAAAAAAACGAGTGCCCCGAAGCTCGGTGGGCGCTGTTTCCTGGAAGATCCTGTAAATCCGCATGCTGTACTCCTTGGCGTGTGCCGCGACGAACAAAGTCTGTCTCTGTCAACGAGGCAAAGACCCGACGGAGATAAGGACACCAAGGAAGAAAGCCCAGCCCGTCGCGTGGAGTTCCTCCTCACGCCGGCACACAGGACCTTATTTTCCGCGGTAGGGTTTCTTTCGATACGACACTGGCTCCGCGATCGTGTGGCAACAGCCACACGCTGTTGCCTAGGACTCTGAAGCCTGGACGAGGCGACGGTCGCGACCGACCTTCGATTGGAGACCCAACTGCGACTGCGCCCAGCACTGAAGAAGAAAGATTGCGGACCAGTTGCCATCGGCCAGGAGTTTCGGAACGAGTTCCGAGATTGCGGCATGGACCCGGAGGGGATGCGAAAGACCACCAGCCGCGCGCAACAGTAGAACCGGCGTTGCACAGTGGTCGTGGCCTTGGCCCACACGCAGGAACGTGCTGTTCAGTAGCGGCAAGAGAACCTCGAGACATGGGCTCACGTGAGCGCGGAACTCCAAGAGGAGCGAGACCAAAGGTTGAGAGCGCAGCGCCGCCCCCATGCTCAGTGCAGAGCGGCCCTCCGGACTGGCGCGATTGACATCTGCTCTTGCCAGGAGAAGTGTGGCGACCGATCCGACGTCTTCGAATCGGACCGCAAGCAGAAGCGGGCCAGCACGGCGGCGGCCCGTCGTGTTCGGAGATGCCCGCGCCTGTAGCAGCGTAGACACAGCTCCGACTTCCCGTCGCTCGGCCGCCCAACAAAGAGGAAGGCCGTGGTCGCCCCATGCTCCATGCTCCTGCTCGATCAAGAAGGGATGACGCTCCAGGACATTGGCAGCCAAGTCATAGTCGCCCCCGCTAAGGGCACGCCGCAAAAAAAGCGCGTGAGTATCCACGGACGCAGAAGAGTCGTAAGTGATGGCAACCCGATCGCACTGTTCTCGAGCAAATAGTCCCACCGGAGGCATGCGATGGCAAAGCTGTAGAATGATAGCATGTTCGGCTCCAGCTTCACTGAAAGCAACTTCCCTTCCGCTCAAGGAAAAAGACACGGGCAGGATCGCCGGGTGCGGGCCGGCGGCATGGTGCCCATGGATTCGAAAAGCCCGCATGGTCTCTGCATCGTCCCATTGACACGCCAGGCCATGTGGAGAAACCCCGCGAAGGCTGCCCGCTACGGCACAGCGATGGGGGCAGGCTCTAGCATGTAGCAGAATATGCATCATTTGACGCTGCATCTTGGCCACGGATAACAGGAGCGGGCAATATCCGGTGTCCGGCGCGACCGAGGCACCTGCTCGTAGCAGCAGCGTGGTGCAACCGTGCGAGTAGGCCAAGACGGCATAAGCCAGAGGGGTGTGACCACGACTGTCGGGGAAATTAGCATCCGCCCGCAATGCCAAAAGCGCTTCGAAATCGCCTCTGGGCTGTTCCACGGCCAGCGACAGAAGCGGAGCACGCCAGGAAGAGAAATCTTCCACCGGGAGCCGACGATCGACGGCAAGGCGTCCTCGCATGATCAGCATGATGAGAACGGAATGGTGGTGCTGGGCGATGATACGCAGCGTATCATCCCAGATCTCATTTGCTAGCTCCGGCACCTCGTGGTGCATGAGCACTGCCAAGGCCTCGTCCTCGTCCCCACGCTCGAGATAGACGTCAACGGTGACGACCCATTCCAGCGGAGTTAGCGCTGGCTGCACGAAGTGCACGTGCACGAACACAGACGAAGCCGCTGCTTCCGCGACGTCGCGTCCGTCTTCCTGCAGCTGCAGAAAGATGGGGGCGACGCCAAGAGCACGCCCGAGCTCCCGCATGAAGACCTTCTCGCGCTGAAGCCCCCGAACTGACCCCCGAACGAGGATGGGCGTCGCCCCGAGCCAGTTGGCTAGGCCGTGCAGCAGCCCCGCACACAGATCGCTGGGACGCTCGCCTAGCTGTACTTTTAAGGGCCCAGGCGAAGCCATGGCGACGTGGCGCAGGAGAGCCACCTCGGGATTTAAATCGCTTGCAACCTCGGCTTGGTCTGGCCAGAGAGCCGAGACCCTGCGAGACTCTCGCCCTGCCGCCCACGCATGCTCCGAAACGAGAAAAACGAGCCCTCGGCTTCCCCGCCTCTCCGAGCTCGTATGCTCTGTCGTTCAGGGACGGAGCTCGACCTGAGACTGGCAGAACTCTGAATTCGAGGCAACGCACGTATCGGCTCCACATCGCCTTGACCCGGCCGCAGACACGAGACTCCCCTGCTCCCCTGAGAATGCCAGCCAGTTCTTATTCTCTCTCCAAGCAAGACATTTCCCCGCCTGTCCAGGAGCTCCATCGAGAAAATCGGTAGCTTCGCAGACTGACTGCGTGGAGACAGCCCAGACTGCGAGAGATAAAGCATGTTGTCCCCTTCATACACAGCATCAGGTTAGCCTGGGCATGGCGCCGAGACTCCCCTGTTCTCCTGAGAATGCTAGCACGTCATGCTTATCGCCACAAAGCAAGACGATTCTCCGCCTCCCCGAAAGCTCTCCATCGCGACAAGCAAAGTGCGTGTCTCTGTCGACAAGGCAAGGACCTGAACGGGATAAGCACACCGACAAAGAGAGTCCGTCCCGTCGCATGGAGTTCGTCCTCTAGCCTACATGCACGATCTCATTTTCCGTACTCGGTCCTCTTTCGATGTGACACGGACTCCGTGCTCCTGCGGCAACAGCCACGCACCGTTGCCTAGGACCCCGAAGCCAGGGCAAAGCAACGGTCGGAGCCAACCTTCGGTTGGAGACCTAACTGCGACTGCGCCCAGCACTGAATCGCGAAGATCGCTTTCCAGTTGCCATCAGCCATGAACTGCGGAACGAGTTCCGAGAGTACGGCATGGACAACGGAGTGCGGAAGGGCACCAGCAGCACGTAGCAGCAGAAGCGCCGCGGCACAATGATCGAAGCTTCTGCCGCCACCCAGAAACGATTTCTGAAATACCGCCGAGAGAACCTCGGGGCGTGGGCTGACATGAGCACGGAACTCCAAGAGAAGCGAGACCAGAGGAAGATTGCGGAAGGATGCCCCTATGCTCAGCGCGGAGCGGCCGTCGGCACTGACAAGATTCACATCTGCTCGTGCTAGGAGAAGCATGGCGGCCAACGAAAGATCTCCCTGTCGAGCCGCAATAAGAAGCGGGGCAGCAGACCCGCGCGTCACGTTCGGAGATGCCCGTGCCTGTAGTAGCGTACAAACAGCACCAGCTTCCCCGTGCTCGACCGCCCACAAAAGAGGAAGGTTGTTAAAACCCCACGCTCGATAATCCGACATCTGGATCAGGTCAGGACGACGCTCGAGGATGTTGGCTGCCAAGTCATGGTCGCCCCCACTGAGGGCACACCGCAAGGCCGATGCGTGGGCCCGCGGGCACACGGATGAGTTGTAAGTGATGGCAACCCGATCACTGTGTTCTTCGGCAGATAACCCCACCGTTGGCATGCGATGGCACAGCTGTAGCACGGAGGCATGTTCGGCTCCGACTTCACTCAGGGCAACTTCGTTTCCGCTCAAGGAAAAAGACACGGGCAGGATCGCCGGGTGCGGGCCGGCGGCATGGTGCCCGTGGATTCGAAAAGCCCGCATGGTCTCTGAGTCATCCCATTGGTACGCCAGACCGTGCGGAGAAAGTCCGCGAAGGCTGCCTGCTGAAGAGCGCCGATAGGGGCACGCCCTCGCATGTAGCAGGATATGCACCATTTGACGCTGCCTCTTGGCCACGGACAACAGGAGCGGGCAGTATCCCGTGCCCGGCGCGACCATGGCACCTGCCCGCAGGAGCAGCGTAGTGCGAGCGTGTGAGTTTGCCAAGACCGCATAAACCAGCGGGGTATGACCACGACTGTCGGGTTTGTTTACGTCTGCCCGCAGTGCCAAAAGCGCTTCGAAATGGCATCGAGGCCCTGCCGCAGTTAGTGAGAGGAGCGGAGCGCGCCAGAAGGAAGCATCTTCCGCCGATAGCCGATGATCAACGGCGAGGCGGCCTCGCAGGATCAGCATGATGATAAGTTTAAAGTGCTGACGTCGGATAGTCGAGAACGTCTGGTCCCAGATGTCGTCTGCCAAGTCCGGCACCTCGTCATGCATAAGCACTGCCAAGGCCTCGATCTCGTCCCCGCGCGTCAGATAGACGTTGACGGTAAGGACCCATTGGAAGGGAAGCAGCGCTGGCCGCACGAAGCGCACATGCCAAAAGAGCGGGCAATTCGCCCCTTCGCCGATATCGCGTCGAGTCTCCCGCAGCTGCAGAAATACGGGAGCGATGCCGAAAGCGCGCCCTAGATCGCGCTTCAATTCCGGCACACCGATCCCGGCAGGGTCTCTCCCCAAAACCAGCATGGGAGCTGCCTCGAGCCAGTTGGGCAGACCCTCCAGCAAAGCGACACACAGGTCGCTGGGATGCTCGGCAACGTGTATTTCTGATGTCCCGTGCAAAGCCATGGCGACTGGCCGCGCCACGACTACCCGAAGATGTACATGAAGTGCAAATTTCGGCTTGGTCTGGCTAGAGAGCCGAGACCCTGCAGAAGTCTCGCCCTGCTGCCTTCGCGTGCTCCGCCACAAGAGCAACGAGTCGCGAGCATCCCTGCCTCTCTAAAATCGTAGTCTCTGCCGTTGAGGGACGGCACTCGACCTGACATCGCGGAAACATCCGAATCGGAAACGATGCGCTTCTTTGTATGTGTGTGTGTTTGTGCGTGCAACATCGGCCTTCGCTGCAGCCCGCCTCGGCTTTGTCGTGTCCTAAGTGCAAAAAAACAAAGACAGGAAAGCTTGAAGTGGCTAGAAGCCAAGGCCCGGGACGCAGCGCAGGATGCCGTTCCCTTTCGAGCCGACCGATTTCTGTGCATCTGCCTTACAAAACAAGGATTGAAGCGCGCAGAAAGCGAACTGCGTCGCTCGTACCTCAGTAACCTGCCAAAGCAGCTCCGCAAGACGAAAGGAAAGTACCGATCCCCGTCGACAGGATCGAACCTGGCTCGAGACAGGCGGAATGAGAGAAAGACTTGCCTTTCGGTTCCTAGGTAGCCTCGCCTTGGCCTGGGCAAAAAGCCGAGACACCGGTGTTTCCCTGAGAAGGCTGGCACATCGTTCTTGTCGAATGCATGCAAAACGCTTCCCTGCCTGTCCAATCAGCTCTCCGTCGCAACGGGCAACGTCCGTCTCCCGCAATCGGGCAAGGACCTCCGAGAGATGAAAAGACCGAGAAAGAAGGGCCGGCGCCGTGAGATGAACTTCTTCCTCCAACCTCCAGCAAAGCGACGCGCAGGTCGCTGGGATGCTCGGCAACGTGTATTTTTGATGTCCCGTGCAAAGCCATGGCGACTGGCCGCGCAAAGACTACCCGAAGATGTACGTCAGGTGCAAATTTCGGCTTGGTCTGGCTAGAGAGCCGAGACCCTGCAGAAGTCTCGCCCTGCTGCCTTCGCGTGCTCCGCCACAAGAGCAAGGAGTCAGGAGCATCCCTGCCTCTCTAAAATCCTAGTCTCTGCCGTTGAGGGACGGCACTCAACCTGACATCGCGGAAACATCCGAATCGGAAACGACGCGCTTCTTTCTGTGTGTGTGTGTGCGTGCAACATCGGCCTTCGCTGCAGCCCGCCTCGGCTTTGTCGTGTCCTAAGTGCAAAAAACAAAGACAGGAAAGCTTGAAGTGACTAGAAGCCAAGGCCCGGGACACAGCGCAGGATGCCATTCCCTTTCGAGCCGACCGATTTGTGTGAATCTGCCTTTCAAAACAAGGATTCATGCGCGCGGGACGCGAACTGCGTCGCTCGTACCTGAGTAACCTGCCAAAGCAGCTCCGCAAGACGAAAGGAAAGTACCGATCCCCGTCGACAAGATCGAACCTGGCTCGAGACAGGCGGAACGGCAGAAAGGCTTGCCTTTCGGTTCCTGGGTAACCTCGGCTTGGCCTGGCCAAGAAGCCGAAACACCGGTGTTTCCCTGAGAAGGCTGGCAAATCGTTCTTGTCGAATGCAAGCAAAACGGTTCCCTGCCTGTCCAATCAGCTCTCCGTCGCAACGGGCAACGTCCGTCTCCCGCAATCGAGCAAGCACCTCCGGGAGATGAAAAGACCGAGAAAGAAGGGCCGGCGCCGTGGAATGAAGTTCTTCCTCCAACCTACATGCACGATCTCATTTCTCGTCGTAGGATTTCTTTCAGAATGACTGCGCCTCGATGCTCTTCTGGCAACAGGAACACCCTGTAACCTAGGACCCCGAAGCCGAAGCAGGGCAACAGCCGGAGGCGACCGTCGATTGGAGTCCTAACTGCAGGTGCGCCCAGCAGTGAACCACGAAGATGGCGGACCAATTGCCCTCGGCCAGGAGTCGCGGAACGAGTTCCGAAATTACCTTGTGGACCACGTCGGAATGCCCAACGCCGCCGGCTGCGCGCAGCAGCAGAACCGACGTTTCACAATGGTCGTGGCCGAGGCCATCGCGCTGGAACGTGCTGTTCAATAGCGGCAAAAGAACCTCCGGCCGCGTGCTCAGATGAGCGCGGAACTCCAACAGGAGCGAGACCAAAGGGGGGGAGCGGAGCGCCGCCCCTATGCTCAGCGCGGAGAGGCCGTCGGCATCGACGTGATTGACATCTGCTCGAGCCAGGAGAAGTAGAGCGACCGATCCAATTCCCCCATGCCGAGCCGCGAGCAGAAGCGGGGCGGCGTGGCCGGGCGTCGTCATGTTAGGAGATGCCCGCGCCTGTAGCAGCGTAGAAATAGCACCGACTTCCCGTCTTTTAGCCGCCCAAACAAGAGGAAGCCCGTCGTCACCCCATACTATATACTCCGCCTCCTCGATCAGGAAGGGTCGACGCTCCAGGATGTTAGCAGCCAAGTCGTAGTCTTGCCTACAAAAGGCACGCCGCAGGGCCAGTGCATAGGTTGGCAAGGACGCGGAAGAGTCGTAGGTGATGGCAATCCGATCACTGTGTTCTTCGGCGACCAACAACCCCACCGAAGGCATGCGATGGAACTGCTCTAGGATCAAAGCATGTTCGGCTCCGGCTTCACTGAGGGCAACCTCGCAACCGCTCAGGGAAAAGCAAACAGGCAGGATCGGCGGGTGCGGGCCCGCAGTATGGTGCCCGTGCATTCGGAAAGCCCGCATGATCTCTCCGTCATTCCATTCACACGCCAGACCATACGGAGATATCCCGCGAAGGCTGCCCGCTACGGCACGCCGATGGGGGCACGCCCTCGCATGTAGCAGAACATTCACCATTTGACACTGCCCCATGGCCACGGACAACAGGAGCGGGCAGTATCCCGTGTCCGGCGCGACCGAAGCGCCTGCCCGCAGGAGCAGCGTAGTGCAACCGCGCGAGTAGGCAAAGACCGCATAAACCAGCGGGGTATGACCGCGACTGTCGGGTTTGTTTACATCTGCCCGCAATGCCAAAAGCGCTTCGAAATCGCCGCGAGGCCGGTTCGCGGCCATCGAAAGAAGAGGAGCACGGCAGGAACAGAAATCTTCCGGCGGGAGATCATGATCGACGGCAAGCCGTCCTCGCATGATCAGCATCATGAGAAGGGAAAAGTGATAGTGAGAGATGAAGCGCAGCGTGTCGTCCCAGATCTCGTCTGCCAGCTCCGGCACCTCGTCATGCATGAGCACCGACAGGGCCTCGTCCTCGTCCCCGCGCTCGAGATAGTCGTCGACGGTAAGGACCCATTCGAGCGGAGTGAGCGCTGGTCGCACGAAATGCACCTGCAGCAAGGAGAGGGAACCCGCTGCTTCGGCATCGTCGCGTCGGGCATCCCAAGGTTGTCCCTGGGGACGTCCTATAAGTCCGGTTGGCCCCTCCTGGCACCGTTGGCATGCGATGGCACAGCTGTAGCACGGAGGCATGTTCGGCTCCGACTTCACTCAGGGCAACTTCGTTTCCGCTCAAGGAAAAAGACACGGGCAGGATCGCCGGGTGCGGGCCGGCGGCATGGTGCCCGTGGATTCGAAAAGCCCGCATGGTCTCTGAGTCATCCCATTGGTACGCCAGACCGTGCGGAGAAAGTCCGCGAAGGCTGCCTGCTGAAGAGCGCCGATAGGGGCACGCCCTCGCATGTAGCAGGATATGCACCATTTGACGCTGCCTCTTGGCCACGGACAACAGGAGCGGGCAGTATCCCGTGCCCGGCGCGACCATGGCACCTGCCCGCAGGAGCAGCGTAGTGCGAGCGTGTGAGTTTGCCAAGACCGCATAAACCAGCGGGGTATGACCACGACTGTCGGGTTTGTTTACGTCTGCCCGCAGTGCCAAAAGCGCTTCGAAATGGCATCGAGGCCCTGCCGCAGTTAGTGAGAGGAGCGGAGCGCGCCAGAAGGAAGCATCTTCCGCCGATAGCCGATGATCAACGGCGAGGCGGCCTCGCAGGATCAGCATGATGATAAGTTTAAAGTGCTGACGTCGGATAGTCGAGAACGTCTGGTCCCAGATGTCGTCTGCCAAGTCCGGCACCTCGTCATGCATAAGCACTGCCAAGGCCTCGATCTCGTCCCCGCGCGTCAGATAGACGTTGACGGTAAGGACCCATTGGAAGGGAAGCAGCGCTGGCCGCACGAAGCGCACATGCCAAAGGAGCGGGCAATTCGCCCCTTCGCCGATATCGCGTCGAGTCTCCCGCAGCTGCAGAAATACGGGAGCGATGCCGAAAGCGCGCCCTAGATCGCGCTTCAATTCCGGCACACCGATCCCGGCAGGGTCTCTCCCCAAAACCAGCATGGGAGCTGCCTCGAGCCAGTTGGGCAGACCCTCCAGCAAAGCGACACACAGGTCGCTGGGATGCTCGGCAACGTGTATTTCTGATGTCCCGTGCAAAGCCATGGCGACTGGCCGCGCCACGACTACCCGAAGATGTACATGAAGTGCAAATTTCGGCTTGGTCTGGCTAGAGAGCCGAGACCCTGCAGAAGTCTCGCCCTGCTGCCTTCGCGTGCTCCGCCACAAGAGCAACGAGTCGCGAGCATCCCTGCCTCTCTAAAATCGTAGTCTCTGCCGTTGAGGGACGGCACTCGACCTGACATCGCGGAAACATCCGAATCGGAAACGATGCGCTTCTTTGTATGTGTGTGTGTTTGTGCGTGCAACATCGGCCTTCGCTGCAGCCCGCCTCGGCTTTGTCGTGTCCTAAGTGCAAAAAAACAAAGACAGGAAAGCTTGAAGTGGCTAGAAGCCAAGGCCCGGGACGCAGCGCAGGATGCCGTTCCCTTTCGAGCCGACCGATTTCTGTGCATCTGCCTTACAAAACAAGGATTGAAGCGCGCAGAAAGCGAACTGCGTCGCTCGTACCTCAGTAACCTGCCAAAGCAGCTCCGCAAGACGAAAGGAAAGTACCGATCCCCGTCGACAGGATCGAACCTGGCTCGAGACAGGCGGAATGAGAGAAAGACTTGCCTTTCGGTTCCTAGGTAGCCTCGCCTTGGCCTGGGCAAAAAGCCGAGACACCGGTGTTTCCCTGAGAAGGCTGGCACATCGTTCTTGTCGAATGCATGCAAAACGCTTCCCTGCCTGTCCAATCAGCTCTCCGTCGCAACGGGCAACGTCCGTCTCCCGCAATCGGGCAAGGACCTCCGAGAGATGAAAAGACCGAGAAAGAAGGGCCGGCGCCGTGAGATGAACTTCTTCCTCCAACCTCCAGCAAAGCGACGCGCAGGTCGCTGGGATGCTCGGCAACGTGTATTTTTGATGTCCCGTGCAAAGCCATGGCGACTGGCCGCGCAAAGACTACCCGAAGATGTACGTCAGGTGCAAATTTCGGCTTGGTCTGGCTAGAGAGCCGAGACCCTGCAGAAGTCTCGCCCTGCTGCCTTCGCGTGCTCCGCCACAAGAGCAAGGAGTCAGGAGCATCCCTGCCTCTCTAAAATCCTAGTCTCTGCCGTTGAGGGACGGCACTCAACCTGACATCGCGGAAACATCCGAATCGGAAACGACGCGCTTCTTTCTGTGTGTGTGTGTGTGCGTGCAACATCGGCCTTCGCTGCAGCCCGCCTCGGCTTTGTCGTGTCCTAAGTGCAAAAAACAAAGACAGGAAAGCTTGAAGTGACTAGAAGCCAAGGCCCGGGACATAGCGCAGGATGCCATTCCCTTTCGAGCCGACCGATTTGTGTGAATCTGCCTTTCAAAACAAGGATTCATGCGCGCGGGACGCGAACTGCGTCGCTCGTACCTGAGTAACCTGCCAAAGCAGCTCCGCAAGACGAAAGGAAAGTACCGATCCCCGTCGACAAGATCGAACCTGGCTCGAGACAGGCGGAACGGCAGAAAGGCTTGCCTTTCGGTTCCTGGGTAACCTCGGCTTGGCCTGGCCAAGAAGCCGAAACACCGGTGTTTCCCTGAGAAGGCTGGCAAATCGTTCTTGTCGAATGCAAGCAAAACGGTTCCCTGCCTGTCCAATCAGCTCTCCGTCGCAACGGGCAACGTCCGTCTCCCGCAATCGAGCAAGCACCTCCGGGAGATGAAAAGACCGAGAAAGAAGGGCCGGCGCCGTGGAATGAAGTTCTTCCTCCAACCTACATGCACGATCTCATTTCTCGTCGTAGGATTTCTTTCAGAATGACTGCGCCTCGATGCTCTTCTGGCAACAGGAACACCCTGTAACCTAGGACCCCGAAGCCGAAGCAGGGCAACAGCCGGAGGCGACCGTCGATTGGAGTCCTAACTGCAGGTGCGCCCAGCAGTGAACCACGAAGATGGCGGACCAATTGCCCTCGGCCAGGAGTCGCGGAACGAGTTCCGAAATTACCTTGTGGACCACGTCGGAATGCCCAACGCCGCCGGCTGCGCGCAGCAGCAGAACCGACGTTTCACAATGGTCGTGGCCGAGGCCATCGCGCTGGAACGTGCTGTTCAATAGCGGCAAAAGAACCTCCGGCCGCGTGCTCAGATGAGCGCGGAACTCCAACAGGAGCGAGACCAAAGGGGGGGAGCGGAGCGCCGCCCCTATGCTCAGCGCGGAGAGGCCGTCGGCATCGACGTGATTGACATCTGCTCGAGCCAGGAGAAGTAGAGCGACCGATCCAATTCCCCCATGCCGAGCCGCGAGCAGAAGCGGGGCGGCGTGGCCGGGCGTCGTCATGTTAGGAGATGCCCGCGCCTGTAGCAGCGTAGAAATAGCACCGACTTCCCGTCTTTTAGCCGCCCAAACAAGAGGAAGCCCGTCGTCACCCCATACTATATACTCCGCCTCCTCGATCAGGAAGGGTCGACGCTCCAGGATGTTAGCAGCCAAGTCGTAGTCTTGCCTACAAAAGGCACGCCGCAGGGCCAGTGCATAGGTTGGCAAGGACGCGGAAGAGTCGTAGGTGATGGCAATCCGATCACTGTGTTCTTCGGCGACCAACAACCCCACCGAAGGCATGCGATGGAACTGCTCTAGGATCAAAGCATGTTCGGCTCCGGCTTCACTGAGGGCAACCTCGCAACCACTCAGGGAAAAGCAAACAGGCAGGATCGGCGGGTGCGGGCCCGCAGTATGGTGCCCGTGCATTCGGAAAGCCCGCATGATCTCTCCGTCATTCCATTCACACGCCAGACCATACGGAGATATCCCGCGAAGGCTGCCCGCTACGGCACGCCGATGGGGGCACGCCCTCGCATGTAGCAGAACATTCACCATTTGACACTGCCCCATGGCCACGGACAACAGGAGCGGGCAGTATCCCGTGTCCGGCGCGACCGAAGCGCCTGCCCGCAGGAGCAGCGTAGTGCAACCGCGCGAGTAGGCAAAGACCGCATAAACCAGCGGGGTATGACCGCGACTGTCGGGTTTGTTTACATCTGCCCGCAATGCCAAAAGCGCTTCGAAATCACCGCGAGGCCGGTTCGCGGCCATCGAAAGAAGAGGAGCACGGCAGGAACAGAAATCTTCCGGCGGGAGATCATGATCGACGGCAAGCCGTCCTCGCATGATCAGCATCATGAGAAGGGAAAAGTGATAGTGAGAGATGAAGCGCAGCGTGTCGTCCCAGATCTCGTCTGCCAGCTCCGGCACCTCGTCATGCATGAGCACCGACAGGGCCTCGTCCTCGTCCCCGCGCTCGAGATAGTCGTCGACGGTAAGGACCCATTCGAGCGGAGTGAGCGCTGGTCGCACGAAATGCACCTGCAGCAAGGAGAGGGAACCCGCTGCTTCGGCATCGTCGCGTCGGGCATCCCGCAGCTGCAGAAAAACGGGGGCCGTGCCCAGAGCAAGCCCAAGATCGCGCTTGAAGGCCAACTCGCCGATCTCGACGGGCTGAAGCCCCCTAACCAGGATTGGCGGTGCCTTCAGCCAGTCGGCCAAACCATCCAGCAGCCCCGCGCACACATCGCTGGGACGGTCGCCCCTCTGAATTTCTAAAAGCACGCAAAGAGCCATGGCGGTGTGCCGCAGAGCCACTACTTCAACAAGATATAATCAAGAAAAATAACAAAGCTCGGCTTGGCCTGGCTAGAGAGCCGAGACCCTGCAAGACTCTCGCCCTGCTGTCCACGCATGCTCCGAAATCAAAGAAAGGAGCCGTCGGCATCCCCGCCTCTCTAGGCTCGCCTGCTGTGCCGTTCAGGAACGGAACTCCACCTGAGATCGAGTCTCCGGATGCTGGGTGGCATGCATTTTTCGTGTCCCGCGCGAGGCCATGGCGGCGGGCCGTGCTACCGCTACCTGAAGATGTACGTCCAATGCAACCTTGGCTTGGTCTGGCTAGAGAGCCGAGACCCTGCAGAAGTCTCGCCCTGCTGCCTTCGCGTGCTCCGCCACGAGAGAAACGAGCCACGAGCATCCCTGCCTCTCTAAAATCCTAGTCTCTGCCGTTGAGGGACGGCACTCGGCCTGAGATCGCGGCAACATCCGAATGGAAACGATGCGCTTGCTTGTGTGTGTGTGTGCCTGCAACATCGGCCTTCGCTGCAAGCCGCCTCGACTTTGTCGTGTCCTAAGTGCAAAATCAAAGAAAGCAAAGCTTCACGTGGCTAGAAGCCAAAGCCCGGGACTCGGCTTGGCATGGCCATGGAGCCGAGACCCCACTGTTTCCCTGAGAAATCTGGCAAGTCCTGAATATCGCGAGCGAGCAAGACGGTCCCCTGCCTGACCGACGAGCAAATGCCCGGGTTTTGCGCTTCGTCTCGTCTGTATCTGCGATCTCTCTTCTTCCTGAGGTTTTTTTTTAAGGAACCTAGAACTCTCCGTCGACGCTGTCGGCAGCTTCGCAAAGATCCTGCCTGGAGACGGCCGAGACAGCAAAAGAGCCTGCTGTCCCGGTCGCGCGTAACATCGGCTTCACCAGGCCATTGAGAATGCTGCCAAGACGTTCTTCTCGCCACCAAGCAAGATAGTTTCCTGCCTATCCAGGAGCTCTCCATCGCGACCAAAGCAGGGTGCTTCTCTGTCAACAAGGCAAGGAAGGACCTGAACGAGAGAAGCACACCGCGGAAGAAACCCCAGCGCCGCCGCACAAAGTCCCTCCTCTGACCTGCCTGCACGATCGCAATTTCCATACTGCACTGGGTCCTCTGTTGGTATGATACAGACTCCGTGCTCGTGTGGCAACAGCGACGCGTCATCGATTAGGAGCCCGAAGCCAGAGCGACAGGACAGCCTGGGACGGCCGTCGAATCGAGCCCCGACCGAGAATGCGCCCAGCACTGAAGCACGAAGAGGCCGAACCAGTGGCCTTCGGCCACGAGCCGCGGAACGAGGTCCGAGATTACGGCATGGAAAAGTGCGGAGTGCGGAAGGGCACCAGCGGCTCGTAGCAATAGAGCCGGCGTGGCGCAATGGTCCAAATCTTTGCGAGCACCCAAAAATGCTTTGTCCAGTAGCGGCAAAAGATCCTCCGGGTCCTGACTCACATGAGCGCGGAATTCCAGGAGAAGCAAAACCACCGGATAAGACTGACGCTCCGCCCCTGCGCTCAGCGCGCACTGGCCGCCGGCACCAACGTGACCGACGTCTGCTCGTGCCATAAGAAGTATAGTGGCCGCTTCGATTCCTCCATGTCGAGCCGCAAGAAGCAACGGGGCAGCGTGACCGGGCGTTGCGTTCGGAGAGGCCCGCGCCTGTAACAGCGTGGAAACGGCACCGGCTTCCTGTCGCACGACCGCCCAAAGAAGAGGAAGGCCCTGCTCGCCCCACACTCGAGACTCCTGCTCGTTGATCAAGAAGGGATAACGCTCCAGGATGTTAGCGGCCGAGTCATGGTGACCCCCAACGAGAGCACGCCGCAAGGCCAATGCATAAGCCCGCACAGACAAAGACTAAGAAGAGTCGTAGGTGATGGCAACCCGATCATCGTGTTCTTCGGCAGCCAACCCCGCCGAAGGCATGCGATGGCAATGCTCAAGCACCGAAATGTGTTGGGCTCCGGCTTCGCTGAGGGCAACTTCGGTGCCGCTCAAAGAATAACAAACGGGCAGGATCGGCGGGTGCAAGCCAGCGGCGTGGTGCCCATGCAGTCGGAAAGACCGCAGAGTCGTTTCATCATCCCATTGACACGCCAAATCGTAAGGAGAAATTCCGCGAAGGCTGCCTGATGGGGCACGCCGATGAGGGCAGCCCCTGGCATGCAGCAGAATATGCAGCATGTCACGCTGACTCTCAGCCACGGACAGCAGGAGCGGGCAATATCCCGTGTCCGGCGCGACCGCGGCACCTGCCTGTAGCAACAGCGTAGCGCGAGCGGGCGAGCGGGCACGGACCGCATAAGCCAGAGGAGTATGACCACGACTGTCCGGGCAGTTAACCTCCGCGCGCAATGCCAAAAGCGCTTCGAAGTGGCCTCCATGGTCGTTCACAGTCAGCGACAGGAGCGGAGCGCGCCCGGATGGCGAAGCTTCCACCAGGTGTAGATGATCGACGGCAAGGCGGCCTCGCCAAATCAGCACGATGAGAACGTGAAAGTGCTTATGGCGTACGATGCACAACACTTCGTCCCAGATCTCGTGAGCAAGCTCCGGCACCTCCCTGTGCATGAGCACCGCCAAGGCCTCCGACTCGTCATTTTGCTCGAAAAGGACGCAGACGATCTTTACCCACTCGAAGGAATGTAGCAGTGGCGGCAGGAAGTGCACGTGCACGAAGGGAGGGCAGGACACTCTGCAAACAACATCGCGTCCATTGTCCCTGAGCTGCAGAAACACAGAAGCAGTGCCAAGAGCACGCCCAAGATTCCGCTTCAGTTCTGGCACGCCGACCAGAGAGGCCCCAATCCCCCAGAACAGGTGTGGCGGCGCCTTGACCCAATTGGCCAGACCATCCAGCAACCCCGCGCACAGATCGCTGGGGCCGTTACCTATTTGTATTTTCAAAGGCACATGCAAAGCCATAGCGACGGGCCTCGCAACGAGAAAGTGAAGATGTGAGTCGAGTGCTGCCTCGGCTTGGCCTGGCCAGAAAGCCGAGACCCTGCACACAGGCCTCGTAACGAGTACCTGAAGATGTATGTCGAGTGCTAGCTCAGCTTGGCCTGGCTAGAGAGCCGAGACCCTGCGAAACTCTCGCCCTCCTGACTACGCATGTTCCGCCGCAAGAGAAAGATGTGCCGGGAATCCCCGCCTCTCTGGGTTCGTATTCTTTGCCCTGGAGCGACAGAGGTCTACCTGAGCTCGCCGAACATCTCAACTGGAAGCACATGCACTTATCACGCACCTGCATGTTTTTTTTGGGTGTCCCATGTCAACCCATGGCGGCGGGCCACGCTACCACTGCCTGAAGACGTACGTCGAGCGCAAGCTCGGCTCGTCCCGGCCGGAGAACCGAGACCTGCAAAACTCTCGCCCTACTGCCTTCGCATGCTCCGCCGCGAGAATAACGAGTCGTCGGCATCTCTGCCTCTCTAAAATCGTAATCACTGCCGTTGAAGAACGCCACTCAACCTGAGATCCCGGCAACGTCCGTATCGGAAAAGATGCACTTCCTTGTGTGTGTGTGTGTGTGTGTGTGTGTGTGTGTGCAACATCGGCCTTCGCTGCAGGCCGCCTCGGCTTTGTCGTGTCCTAAGTGCCAACTCAAACAAAGGAAAGCTGCACCTGCCTAGAAGCCGAGGCCAGGGACGCAACGCAGGATGCCTCGCCCTTTCGAGCCGACCGCTTTCTGCGCATCTGCCTTACAAGACTTGCCATAGCTTTGTAACGCACAAAAGCTCGTTTGACGAAAAAAGCCTCGGCTTGGTCTGGCCAGAAAGCCGAGACCTCCACATTCGTCGGCCTTCGCTGCAAGCCGTCTCAGCTTTATCGTATCCTAACTGCCAACTTAAACAAAGGAAAGCTTCACCTGGCTAGAAGCCAAAGCCCAGGACACGGCGCAGGATGCCTCTCCCTTTCGAGCCGACCGATTTCTGTGCATCTGCCTTAGAAAACTTTCCGTGGCGATGTGACGCGCGACCACTCCTTTGATGATAAAAGCGTCGGCTTGGTCCGGCCAGAGAGCCGAGACCCTGCGAAAGTCTCACCCTGCTGCCTAGAAATGACCCGAAAGAACTGAGAGGACCCGTCAACTTCCCCGCCTCTCGAGGCACTCGTGCTCTACCATTCAGAGACGATAGTCGACCTGAGATCGGCGGAAATCTGAATTGGAAGCAATGAACGTCTGGCACCTTGAGGAGACAGCCTCCACATTGCCGGCACGTTGGATTTGGCCTCGCTGTCCTGCAACAGTAAATAACCCTTTTCCCCCTTAACTTTCTCCCGAAGTCTTACAGCGCAACAAACTGCTCTTGCTGCCCGCCTCGAACACGGACGTTATTAACCCCCCGCCCCACCCCACCCTACCCCCCTGCCCTCACCCCACCCCCTCCACCCCCGAGCCCGCCCAGAGCCGACCGAACCACGCCTTTTGTAGCCTACATAAGTGCGAACGTGACCGACACCCACCCCCCGAAACCAATCAAAAGGCACGTTTGCGACCTCCGAGCTTGCGTTTTCTAGACTTCCCACGAGAGTACTCTTGCTGCACGCATCAAACACGGACGTTATTAACCTCCCACCCCCAACCCACCACCCCCGCCACCCAAAGGTGCGTGTCCAGCCTCCGAGCTTGCGTTTTCCGAAGTCCCTATGACAAAAGTAGTCTGGCTGCACGCATCAAACACGGACGTTATTAGCCTCCCACCCCGCCCCCCCCCCCACCCCTCAGACCCCGCCCCCCGAGATTGCCTCTTCAACCTGTTCCAGAGATCCGATGAGACTGCTCTTGCTGCACGCTTCAAACGATAGAGTTACCGGTCCCCCCGCCCGCCCGCCCCTTCCGCCCTCCCCCCTCCGGCTTCCTGTTCCAGGCACCAATGAGAACCACGACGCTCCGCGCAACGCCAGGCTGCGAGTTCGCTGTGACATTCTGAAATACTATAAAGATAAGGCAGCTCCTTTTTTCCCGATGCAAGTGAAGCCATCGGCCGGCATGCCAAGAACTATCGAATTAACCGACAGGTGGCGCATACCACCCGTCTGTTGCGTCAAGATGCATGTGCCGGCGACATCGAAAAGCGTCTCGGGCAAGAGAATTGCTGGGTTGAGATATATGAAAATCCATGATAAACCTTCAGGATCCGTGCAAACGGCAAACTTTGCATGCGAGACGCGAGCACGGAAGGAATCTTCTCCGAAGCGCCGTGACGAAGGGTTTCGGTCTTCGCCGTGTCCGTTAAAACATTCTTTTCCGAGAAAGTTCTCGACAACAGCATACTTCCTCGGCTCCTAGTGCAAGTCACGCAGCTTCAACTTGTCGCACAAGCCAAGTGCCGTGTAGAGATGCTCGCAGCACCCCCGAACGCAGAAGTGGTTGCAATGACAGACGCCAAAGCGATGTTCTGCAACACCTTCATGCGAAGATCGCCACCAGGGGTGAGGGAACTCCATGTCGACGCACACGACAACGTAGGCTGCCACGAGACGCAAGACTCTCCACGGATCCCTGTGCAAAGGATTTGGAGCGTTCAAGCTCAGCAATGCAGCTTTCGCCTCCTGCGGAGTCTCGCAAAAGTGCAGGTTGGCCAAAGCGAGACACTTTTCCGCGTCGAACTCTGCCTCGCCCGGCTCCTGCAGGACCCAGTTGTCTCCATGCTCGAGACGTCGGAGGCTTCTCCGCATGCAGAAATACCGACGACCGTCTCCCCGCGAAACTTCACAAACTGCAGAGGGTCTGAAAAGATACTCCAGCGTCGTGGTACGACCTTGTCGCGGAAGATCAGAGCCCCACAGAAGCTCCCGATGCCACCGTTCAGAGGGAATGTCGGCCAGAAGTTTCTTGCGGCTGCGCAAGACTTCCCCTCGCTCCTTAGCAAACTCTGTCAGGTTCGCGAGAAAGTCCCCCACGCTCTGCTTCGAGGATACGCAAGCCTTCAACTCGTTTCGGTGCCAGTTCTCTTGAGCCTGCCCCGCCGACCCGGAACCGGGCTGCACGCGGGCAGGATGGACGTTCCAACAGGCGCTGAAACCGCGACCGAAGCCGCGCTCCTCCAGCCAGTGCATCTTCAGAAGTCGGATCGTCTCCGTTTCCGGTGGCTGCAAGCTTTCGAGAAAGTCCAAGATCGCCTCCCAAATGGCAGCGAAAGCACCGGGAGAAGCGGTTCTGCTGCTTAAGACAGCAAACTCCACGAGACGCAAGTAGTCCTGCTGCCTGAGCTTGGACTTCACGTTCTCGAATATGCCGGCCCTCCGGATTAGGATGTCGTCCGAAAGAAAGGGAAGGTGCCTGCTTCTCCTAGCGCCGATCATGTAAGCGAAGTCACACACCCGAACGCTGTTAGGGTAGATCTGACGCCGCGCGGCCTCCAGCCCTCTGGCCTCGGCTCCATATATTTGCAGGTGCTCGACATCGCACAGATCCAACTTCGCCACGTGCCTGACCAGACGATTCAAGGCGGTCATGATGTCCGCGTAGCACTCCTCGCTCTCCTGGGGAACGAGGGCATACACCAGCTCCTGGTAGCGAGTCATGTAGCCGTGCTTTTTCAGCTCCTTCGAGAAAATGCCTCCAGTGAGCAGAACGCAGTTGTTCCTCGTCAGCTTGAAACTGCCGTCGAAACAGAGACGGATGCATTGGATGCTGGACACCAGGCGAAAAACATCGCGGGCCGCTCCCACGTCAGCGAAACAAAACACGAAGTCCTTTTCTAGGAAGCGCTGATGCAACAGCGCCCAGGTACGGTCTTGGTCGAAGTTCTCCATGGTCGGCATGCCAGACGCCCGAGCCTCCAAGTCACGGATCGCGCTCCTCGGCAGAGGACCGAGCTTGACGCAATCCTGGTTTTGGCCGCCCCCTTTTCCTCTCCTGCGTTCTGCTGCTTGATGTCGAAGCGCCAGACTCCGCTTCTGGGCTGCGGGTCGCTTCTGGGCAGCAGACCGCTTCTGCGCGCCGGGGCGACACCTCAGCCTGCCGGATGGTCTCTCTGCTGCCTTCGCCGCAGGCCGCTTCGGCTTTGCCATGTCCACACCGATAAAATGAAAGGGGAAGAAAAGCTTGACCTGGCCAGCAGCCGAGGCCTGGAACGCGGCGCTGAACGCAGCCGCACTTAGAGCCGAGAAATGCTGGAATGCAACATCACTGCCTATCCTGCAGACCGCTGCAACGTGCCGAAAGCAATAAGGAAGGGCTTGTTTTTGCAATGCACGCGAAGTCGTCAGTCAGCATGCCAGGAGATGCGAATTAGCAGACAGGCGGCATAGTCCACTCGTCTGTCTGTCATCGAGATGCATATGCCAGCGACATCGTAAAGAAAGTCGGGCGAGACGATTACTAATTTGACATAGAAAAAAGTCCAAGACGAGGCTTAAGGACCGGTAAAAAAAAGGCGACGTCAAGGACGCCAGACATGGCCACGGCGAGAATCTTGTCCGAAGCGCCGTCAAGAGAGCATCTACTCTTCGTCGTCTGACTCGAGGGTTTTTTTCCCGAGAAGCCTCTCTCTCTCTTTATTCTCGAAGTAAGCATACTTCCTCAACTCCCTGTGCATGTCGCGCAGGCTGTCCTCGCTCTCCACGTAGCCAGCGGCAGGAGCTGCTTTCGACCCGGCAGCCTTCGCTCTTCTGGCGCCGTCCGACGGCGGAGCGTATGGGGCATTGCTGGGAGGCCTTGCCTTCTTTTTGGGCATCTCCATCGGCTCCGCCCTGCCCTTCCTGAGACCTTTTTTCGGCGCCTCGCAAGGGATCGTCACGTCCAACAGTCCGCACAAGTTCAAGGCCGTGTACAGATGCTCGCAGCACCCCCGAACACAAAAGTGTTTGCAGTGGCACATACCAACGCGGTGTTCTGCGCCGCCTGCGTGCGAAGATCGCCACCAGGGGTGAGGGAACTTCATGTCGACGCACACAACAACATAGGCTGCCACGAGACGCAAGACTCTCTCTGGATCAATGTGCAAGGGATTTGGAGCATTCAACTCTTTCAATGCAGCTTTCGCCTCCTGCAAGGTCTCGCAAAAGTGCAGGTTGGCCAGGGCCCGGCACTTTTTGTCGTTGAAGTCCTTGTCGCCCGGCTCCTGCAAGGCCCAATGGTCTCCGTCCTCGATACGTCGAAGGCTGCGCCGCATGCAGAAGTACCGACGACCGTCTGCCCGAGAAACTTCGTAAACTGCAGAGGGTCTGGCGAGGTACTCCAGCGTCGTGGTACGACCTTCCTTCGGAAGAAAAGAGCCGGACAGGAGCTCCCGATCCCACCGTTCGGAGGGAACATCCACCATTTGCTTCTCTCTTTTGCGCAAGATTTCGCCTCGCACCTTGGCAAAGTCTGTGAGATTCTTCAGAAAGGCATCCACGCTCTGCTTCAAGTCAACCCCAGCCTTCAACTTGTTCTTGTGCCAGTTATCTTGAGCCTGACTACCCGACCCAGAACCGGGCTGCACGCGTGCAGGATGGACGTTCCAGCAGGCAGTGTAACCGTGGCCGTCGGGGCGCTGCTCCAGCCAGTACGACTGCAGAGCCTCGATCGCGTCGTCTTCCGGCGGCTGCAAGTTTTTCAGAAACTCGAAGACCACGTCCCAGATAACGGCGAAGGCGCCAGGAGAAGCGCTTCTGCTGGTGAAGACAGCAAACTCCACGAGATCCGAGTATTGCTTCTGCCTGAGCTTGGACTTCACGTTCTTGAAGATGCCGGCCCTCCAGACTTTGATATGCTCCGTAAGACTGGGAAGGCCGCTTCTGGTGGCGCCGATTATGTGAGCGAAGTCAGACACCCGAACGCTATGTGGGTAGATCCGACGCCGCGCTGCCTCCAGCCCTCTAGCCTGATCACCATGTATCTGCAGATGCTCGACTTCGCAAAGCTTCACTTTGGCCACATACTCGACCAGACGATTCAAGGCGGCCATGAAATCCACATAGCACGCCTCGCTCTCCTGCGAAACGAGAGCGTACAGCAGCTCCTGGTAGTGAGTCGCGTAGCCATGCTTGCCCAGCTCCTTCGTGAGAATGCCTCCGGTGAGCAGAACGTACTTGTTCTTCGTGAGCTTGAAAGTGCCATCAAAACAGAGGCGGATGCATTGGAGGCTGGACAGAAGCCGAAACACATCACGAACCGCTCCCACGTCTGCAAAACAAAACATGAAGTCCTTTTCTTGGAGACGCCGCTCCAGCAGCGCCCAGGTGTCGTTGTGGTTCACCTTGTCCATGGTCGGCATGACAAACGCCTGAGCCTCGAAATCACATATTGCCCAGTCGCGCACGCGAGCGAGCTTGGCGCATTCCCTGTTTTTGCCAGTTTTCCTTCCTCTCCTCCGATCGTTGTCTATGAAGTACTTGATGTTGGTCGCGTCGGGCAACGGCTTGGCTTTGTTCGTCTTCTTGCGCATACACTGCATGAGCGACTGCATGCGGTATGTTTCTTTGCCATCCACATGATCCCTGATAATGCTCTTCTCCTGCTCGTCCAGACTCTTCTCGCGCTGACCGTATCTGTAATCCCAGTTGCCGTGCTCGGAGGAAGGCGTGCTGCGGACCTCCAAGGTCTTGTTCCTGTACGTAGCGAACCCTTGCCAGCCCTTGTTCTTGTGACATTTGATGCACGAGTTGCACCAGATGTTCATGCGAAAAGTGCCTGACGGCACCTGCACATGCTTGCTGGATTTGATGGCCATAGTTCGACCCTTGAAGGCTGTGGCACACCATTTAGTAACGTAGTCCTTGAAGTCCTTGTAGTTGCGCAAATGCTCGACCTCTTCCTGCAGTCGAAGCCCTAGACTCCGCTTCTGGGCTGCGGGTCGCTTCCGGGCGGCGGGCGACTTCTGCGCGGCTGGGCGGCGCAGAACCTTGCCGGCAGCCTTCTTTGCTGCCTTTGCCACAGGCAGCTTCGGCTTCGTCATGCCCCGACTAACAAAAAAAAGGAGAGCGACGGCTTGACCTGGCTAGAAGCCGAGGCCGGGGTGCAGCGCAAAATGCCACCGCACTTCGAGCCGACCGATTTGCATGCATCTGCCTTGCATAACAATAAGTCGTGCGTGCAGGACGAAAGCTGCAGGACACGTACCTCAATGGGCCGACCTGCAAATTATGAAAGCAACATAGAGCATTTTGCTGCGCTTGCCTGCAGTTTCGCGTATTTCGGAAGGCAAGAGGAAGAACCCGAAAAGAAGACGCAGCGCTTCCCGACAGCCGAACGCGGCGGAACCTCGTCGGAATGCCTCGTCGCTGCCTTTGCTGCAGACCGCCGCAACATGCCCAAACTCGCATGATAAGAAACGGCTTGACCTGGCCAGCGGCTAAAACCCGGCGTGCAGTGTCAAGCGGCACCGCAATTAGAACCAAGAGATTTAGACGCGTGCTGCAGTACGTACGAAAGAAGAATGAGTTTCTTCTCTTCCCGCCACTCCAACCCCGACGGCAAGCGCCGGCAAACAAAGTCCGCCACTTCGTGGTTGTTCGGAACGTTCCGCTGGCTTTGCTGCAGGCCGCTACGACTTCGTCGTGCCCTAGCAAACATAATAAATGAGAGCGACAGCTTGACCTGGCTAGCAGCCGAGGCCTGGGACGCAGCGCCATACAACACCGCACTTCGAGCCGACTGATTTGTGTGCATGTGTTTTGCATAAGAATAAGTGGTACATGCCCTGTAAAATGGCAGTGACTTCGAACCGAGTCGTGCGGAAAAGAAAACAGAAAGGACGGCTTGACCTCGCCGGCGGCCGACACCCGGCCTGCAGTGTGAAGCGACACCGCACTTAGAACCGAGAGTTTGATACGCGTCCTGCAGTAACTATCAATGAAAAATGAGGTTCTGCTGTTCCCGCCACTCCACCCAAAATTCCGCTGCCTTTGCTGCAGGCCGCTTCGACTTCGTCATGCCCTAGCAAACAAAAAAAAAGAGAGCGACAGCTTGACCTGGCTAGCAGCCGAGGCCTGGGGCCTGCAGTGTGAAGCGGCACCGCACTTACAATCGAGAGATGTATACACGTGCTGCAGTATTTATCAATGAAGAATGAGGTTCTTCTCTTCCCGCCACTCCACCCCCGACGGCAAGTGCCGGCTTATGAAAATCCACCACTTCGTGGTCGTTCTGAAACTGCCGTTGCCTTTGCTGCAGGCCGCTTCGACTTCGTCATGCCCTAGCAAAGAATAAAATGGAGAGCGACAGCTTGACCTGGCTAGCAGCCGAGGCCTGGGATGCTGTAGGATTCCGTGCAACACGACGCCGCACTTCCAGCCAACCTATATGTATGCATTAGTTTTGCATAAATATGACTAGTACGTGCAGGACGAAGGCTGCGCGTTGCAGACCTCGGCGGAGCGAAGCGAAAGGCCCAAAGCAGAACAGAGCATTTCACTTCGCTTGCCTACGCTTTCGCATATTTCATAGAGCAACAGAGAGACCCTGAAGAGGCGGCAGAATGCGACCGCGCCGGAACCTGGCTGGAATGCCTCGTCGTTGCCTTTCCTGCGGACTGCTGTAATTGCCCAATCTAGTCGAGTCGCGACCTTTCTGTCGCCCTCCATACTTGTCGTCCCAGTTGCCGTGCTCCAAGTCCTCGGTGATGTAGACGCGGACGGTCTCCTTCTCGTACGATGCAAAACCACGCCAGCCTTTCCTTCCGTGACATTGAATGCAAAAGTTGCACCAAGCTCCGCGCAAAGAAAATCAGCACATCCCTTCTTCGAAGCGGTCTTCTTGCTGCATGTGATGGCCCTGCAGCGAACAGGGGAGCGGCCGTAGCGCGCCGGGGCTCCAACGAGTCTTTCATGCCAGGATACTGCAGGCCTACACCACTTTCGGCATCGCGAAGATTGAAACGCCCAGTCTTGCGTAAGCATTGCCACGACGACCCGGAAGAAGCTTTCGTCTCGAGCGCTGCTGAAGATCGCTTCATCGCTCGGACGACTTAGCCTGACCGGCGGCCGAAACCCCGACCCAAAAACTCACATGTATAATTTCTTGGCCTGGCCATCAGCCGAAGCCTCCTGCGTGGCACGGTTCGAGCCAAAAGATTGCAAAAGCGTGACTTTGCAAGAATGAATGCAGTAAGCTCGAGAACTGCGATCACGGCTAACGCGAAAAGCTTCAATGTGGATGCCGGCAACGAAAAACTCGTGTTCTCTCGCTTGCATACACGTCTGCATCCGTGAAACGTCCACGAAATGAATTAATTAATTGCTGACATTAACCGGGAGGGAACGAGCCCTGAGGGTGCTCAGATGGGCAGCCACGGAGGAGCCTTGCTGTGCGAGCTCCAACAGTGGTTATCGATGAGAAACGTCAAGTTCTTCTCTTCCGGCCACTCCGCCCCCGACGGCAGATCACGAGTCCTCAGGCTGCTCCGATGGGCAGCGGCGGAGGAGCCTTGCGATGCAACCTCCTGCGGTAGTTCTCAATGAATAACCTCAAATTCTTCTCTTCCGGCCACTCAACCCCCGACGGCAAGTGCCGACAAACAAACTCCGCCACTTCGTGGTTGTTCGGAAAGTTCTGCACGCCCTGCCTGACCAGAGCCTTCGCGGTCGAGTCGAGACCTTTCTGTCGCCCTCCGTACTTGTAGTCCCAGTTGCCGTGCTCCGAGTCCTCGGTGGTGTAGATGCGGACAGTTTCCTTCTCGTACGATGCAAAGCCACGCCACCCTTTCCTTCCGTGACAATGGATGCAAGAGTTGCACCAAAACTCCATGCGGAGAAAATCCGCACATCCTTTCTTCGGAGCGGTCTTCTTGCTGGATTTGATGGCCGTGTACCGAAGGGGAACGGACGTGGCGCACCAGCGCTCCGCCAAGGCTTTCAAGCCGGGATACTGCAGGCCTGCAACTATTTCGGTGTGGCGAAGCTTGAAACGCCCACTGTTAGAGAAGCATTGGCCCGACTCCCCGGAAGAAGCATTCGTCTCGAGCATTGCTGCAGGTCGCTTCATCGCTTGGACGACTTAGCTTGGCCAGCAGCCGAAGCTCCGGCCGAAAGGACAAGGGCACTTTCCAAACTCAAAGAGCCCAAATGGCCTGGAGAATGCAAGTGCGTGCAGACGCCAATAAAAGGACCTTGCGGCCAAACAGAACATGCAACTTCGACGGGTGCGCCTGATCCAACCAAGGACTCCGCACTGCAGGTCCTGCGAAGCTCCACGAACCTGGCACGGACTATGCTTCTTGACTCCTATGATTCCCAAAGATGCAAAGATACAATGAAAAGCTGCTTTGCGACCGCTTCCAACCGAGCCTTCCATTAAACGTTTGCAAAGGGAATTACGAATTAGCCTGGAAGTGACAGCTCCGGGACCCGCAGGCTCAGCGGTCTGCCAATGATCCTGAGATTCGTCCGCCGTCCGGCGCCGTCAATCTCAGAGCAAACAATAGATCCGCAATGACTAGACGCACTTCGCGTTCTTCGAACGCATCCATGCGACGCAGATCGTGCAGCCGGCGAAAAATCGATGCTCTGAGAATCCGCACCCCCCGCAAGTGCAATGCTACGGCCGCTGCTAGTGGTCTCTGCAAGAACACAACTTGCTCAGGACACGCGAGGAGCCGCCGACGAGCGCGCGCGATGATGGCAGCCAGTATACGAGCATAGAGTCGCGTTGTGTCCACGCCCCCCCTGATGGCCTCTTCGGTCTCGGACGAGAACACCGTGTAAACGGAACAGACGCTCGTCGGGGAGCCTTCCCCGTCCGAATCCGCGCCGGTATCCGCAGCCGTCGAAGAGGGCCGGGAGACGACAGCCGCACCCGACCGCGGCTCCAGGTCGGGCAGCGGCGACCTCAGTCCCTCGGCAGAATTAACATCTGCCGACTGAAGCTCGTACCGCGCACGGGACCGGTTGAGATGCGAGAGCATTGCGTCGGTGTTCGAAGAAAATTTGCTGTCCTATGGCTTCAGGTCATGAACCACGAACTCCGTTTTTTTTTCAAACCTGGCCTTGACTAGCACAATAAGAACAAGACTGCGCGGGAGCCGACCAAGAAACGATATCATCTTGAAGCCTACTCTGTCAATACATGCAATTCCGAGGGGTTTTCGTAAACAAAGTTACATTGCTCTGAGGCTTGACTACGGTCTTCAGTATCAACGACTGCCGCCGTTAAGGTCTCGGTGTTATAGATCTACATATCTATAGAAAAGTATATAAATATATGTATATATATATATATATACACTTTTCTATAGAAGTGTAGATCTATAACATAAACACTCGGATGCTCGGCGTGGACTGGCCAGTAGCCGAGCCTGAACGTGAAAGCTGTCTCGCATGCTTCACTCCTTCCTCGAATCCAAAAACCACGGATAGCGCGATTCCATGTTGCCGATTCAAGCCAGGCACACAAACCCCGCGTTAGCTTCCGAAACAACTGCCTGGCCCTGCTCATCCTGCTTCTCTACACACCTGCAACTCGAACCCTTCCGAAATCCTTCGCAAAAAGGCATGGCTTCCCCCACGGGCAGGCCTATGAAAGCAGCGCATCGCGGAGATGATGCGGCGAGGCGCCTCGGGGAAACGGTCGACTCCGAAAGAGAAAAAGGCAGGGCTATCGCATCGGCCCGAACTCCGTGCTTCCGATACACGGAAGCTGGCGCCTGGATACTTTTCCGCTTTTCCGTCGAGAAAGGTATCCGTGTCGGCTATCCTGATGGCTGCGAATTACATTCGCCGAATGTTCTTCGGCGAGATGATGCATGTGCTGATCACAGCAGGCGAGGTGACCGTGTTCCCGACCCTAAGAAAATGGAAAGATCGAGACCAACACGGCTGTCGCCAACCCAAATTATGCTAATTAACGTGCCGCACGCGCAAGCCTGCGCGCTGTTCGGCATGCAAATGAAAACAACTAAGAAATCGCATGAATATTCTCGACCGCACAGTCGCCAGATGCGACCGAGATTGCCGGTCCCTGATTTTCCGAGCCCGAGATCAGCGGCCGGCTCTGTTCAGGCGGGCTTGAAAACTGAAGTGCTTCTCTTTCATTGCATTCGGCCACAGATCCTGCACGACTCGACTATCCTGGATTTCGAAATGCCAACACTCGCGTTTGTCGCCGCTGCGCTTAAAGAAACGACTGCACACGTGCAAGGGTTTTCCTGCATTACTACCAGTGTCGAAAATGTAAGGTCGCCGCGCACAATGATGCTTCGGACACAGGCCATACTTGGAGCGGACCGCCCTGCGAGGAGTCTCCTTTTGCTTCGGCTGGTCCTCGACGGGATCCTGTCGAGCACACTAGCAGTACTTGCCATGGAAGAAGAATAACAGCATTTGCGGTAATCTGCACAACCGACAGGAGCCTCTGTCGCTCCAGAAAAACGCTTGCAGGCGAGCGGAATTGCTTTCGAGTACGCATCCGGCTGCGATGCCGAAACCTCCGGAGCCCAGGGCTGTGTCCAATACCACCAGGAATAGCGTGAAGCCGACGTGTCCAACTGATGCTTGGGACGAGGTGGAATTTCCTGCGCCAAGTAATTAACACAACGAGGACCACTTCTTCAGAAAAGAAAAAACGAAGGCAAAACAAACATCGCTACAGCGCCCGTCGTTGAGGCTGTTGAACTGATCCAACTCTTCGGCGTTCGGAGCTTGCCAACCAGAAGGAATCTTCAAGGCGGGCAAGAGAACCGAGTCGCCGTCCTGAAAGGGATCCGCTGCGGGATCTTCAGAATCTCTCGCGGCTTTTGCTTTCCGAGACAAAGAACCTCGGTTGCAACGCACGCAAACCCAGGTAATACTGCATGCAATTACATACAAGGCAGGTGACGTTTGGCAGCCATTGTCTTCGGAGAATCTCCGAGCCGTATGCACAAATCCCTTTTGGCGACATCGGCTGGAAGAAGAGCACGGACAGGAACTAACGCGGACGCCGAAGGACTTTTGTCCAGAAGATCGTCTGAATCGGAAACCGTGCACACATCTTCCCCGGGACAGGCGCCCGGAACATGCAGGCAAGCCTGTCGCTGCATGGCCCACCAACCTCGGCGGGCTGCAAGTATGTCGGTGTATATGGATCGTTGTGATCCATGTACAAAAATAACCATAACTTTTGGAGACACAAAAGACTCGAAACTTTTGCAACGAAGGCTTCCCGGAGAATCCGCATGATGAATGGGACTGCGAGGACCCATGTCCAACCAGTGAGCCGCCGTCGCTGGAGAAACTTCGAGAGCGGATTCGACCGTAGCATTCCTGGACGGCGTCCGCGAACGCGAGGCCGCGCGCCCTGATCCCGAAGCTAACACATCCGGATCCGGCGGCAACTCGAGAAGAGATGGTTCGAGAGCCTCCCGAACCTCGGCGTTCCTGGGCGGCGTCCGCGAGTGCGATTGCGCCCGGCACGATCTCGAAACTGGCGACTCGGGGTCCGCTAGCAAAACGGGCGGAGGCGACATCGCCAGAATGTCAGCTTCGCATGTCGGCCTGATCCAGGTGGAAGGCCAACCCCATCTGCGAGAAATCCACGCTGAGTACCGAGCTGCCACGGCTCTGTCTTCCGATCGACATGCCGAAGACAGAATGTGTCTCATTGCAAGCAAAGCTAGAGCTGGTCCGTAGTGAGCTAAGGCCGACCAAGGAAGGGCCCCGGCTCGATGCTCATCCAAGACCGTCCTCCAAGTCAGATCCACGGATGGGTCGGGATGCTGACAAAGAACCTTCCATGCATCTCGGTAAGACATGCATCGGGTCTGTGCCACATCCTACGGGAAAGAAAAAGAAACAAAGACAAAAGGTAAGAAAAAGAGAGTGACGTAGGAATATGCATCTACGCACGTCTATATGTTGTTAGATACAAATACAAGCCGAAGGACCCAAAGATGATCTTCGATGTCTTGATACGCAAACGTAAGAAATCTAGTCAGCTGCCGCGGAAGAGGCTGCTTGCTTTGACGAAGGAAGAGAAGCGACGCCAGCGCCACGGCCAGCCAGGGAGTCATCGCCCTCAGGTCACGAGAAACCTGAGAACCCTGTGCTCCTCGCCGCCCGAAGAAATCTCGACTGTGCCGGCCGGCGGTGTGCCCCGGAGCGAAGGGAAAGCACCGCTCTCCGGCCGCGAAGAACAGCTTTGTCTGGACAATCGCCGAAACGCGAGCCGCAAACCCGCTGCTACTCTGCTCCTACCAATAAGAACCGCTTTGTCTGGCCAGTGGCCGAGACGCTAACCGTATAATTAGTGGCAAGACATGCGTCGCAACGCTATATGTGACCGCATCGATGTGATAATCTCTGACAACTACCAACTACTCCGAACTGGCTATGCCTTCGGCGTAACTGTTACAAGGTCTCGGATTGGCAGGGCGTGTTCCTATCGATAAGCGCAGCTTTGTCTGGCTAGTAGCCGAGAAGCAAGAAAAAAAACTACTGCAAACATTTGCAACATCGTTTCTTTGAGAGTGCTAGTCTTTGTTACGAATGTGCTAAGCCAGGCAGTCACTCTACACTCCCGCTTCCAGTGCCAAGCGACGGACGCTCCTTGTTTTCTGAACTTCACTGCTACCCCTGCAAGCAGCGCCCCGGCCGCCAAAAAGGAGGCGGCAATCTCACCCGTTCGGTTTCGTCCGCAACCTTGTGCGGACTCCTTCCAGCTGCCCTAATCAGGAGTTCGAACAGCAACGAGTATCTCCGCGGTTATTAACCCGGCACCACAGAGATCTCGATGATGTTACTGAAAATAACAAGAAAAGTACAAACTGAGTCACTTTTTGGACAAAAGTACCTGCCGCAAGTCTTCCGGCAGAATCTCCGCGATGGCTCTCAGCGCCGACTTTGTTTTGAGCATGTGTCGCGCTTCGATAAAGTTGGTCAGGAGAGCCTCGCAGATGATAGCAAATGAGCGAATCCGTTGTGTCCCCATGCTTGCCGACTCTATAAGTGCAGCAGCGCAGCTTCGGCGGCCAGCTGAAGCTTTTCCAATGCATCACCCCCGATTCTGAGTTCGTCTAGATCCTGGCCGTTTTCTTTGCGAAGACAACACAGAGTCTCTCGGACGAGCTTGCCGAACCGGGACTTGGCGATCATTGGTCTTTTCCGGAGCTGCATTCGTTTAATGTCTCTCTCCACAAGACGCCGGTAAACCTTATTCTTCTTGCCGTCCTTCGACTCCTTCAACTCTGGCTTGACTCGGACGCCTTTCTGCTTCTTCGCGCGAGTTGCCCCCGCCGCGTCGACGGAGCCCTCGTTCTCTCGTGATTTCTCGATCTTCACAGAAGCTCGAATGTCCTTCTTGACTCCGCAAGCGGGCGACTTGGCTCTGACCCGTCGTGGAACCAGCGCGACTTGGCCTCGGCTTCATTGACGGAACTGCCGAACGGCACAAATAGGGCTCGCTGTTCGTCCCGATATATCTCTTTAAACAGGCACGAGAATCTCCGCTTGACTTGGCCAGAAGCCGAAGCCGAAAACTTTGCAACAGCCGGGAGCTTGCCTCGGTTCAGTTGCAAGCTGGCGACGAGACCTCGATCACGGACTGACGAAAGTCCTGAACCGAAGACGAATACACTAATTCGCGACGGCGTCTCCTCAATGAAACATGAACTTAATCCAATAAGGGCAAGCGTCTCGGCTTGGCCTGGCCAGCAGCCGAGGCGCCAGAAGATTTCCCTGCCGGC